>SNQJ01S0014050.1:7722-73953 GCA_010110895.2 Picea sitchensis
TTGTAATGTTATTTTGGGCCAACCTTATTTATGGAAACATCATGCTATATATGAGTCTAGGCCTCATAGTGTTATTATTACTTTGAACAAGAAATTGTACAGGATACCCGAGGCAGTCCCTCCCAGTGCTATTTCCTTGATCTCTGCTAAGCAATGTAGGAAGGTCATCTCTCAGACCAGGAAATTTTTCTTCTTCGTGATTCTCTCTCAGAGTAAGAGAAATATCACAGCCACATCCAGGGCCTTTGCGGCCGATCTCTCCACACAACAAAAGCAAGTGGATAAGGTTGTGGACGAATACTCATATGTCTTTACCTCTCCTACCGGGGTACCTCTGCACTGCCAAGTCAAGCATCCCATCAATATGACCCCAGGTGCATCACTACCCAATGGACTGGTCTACCACCACTCTCTATTAGAAAACAAGGAGATCAAGAGGCATATCCAAGAGCTTCTCCACAAGGGGCACATCCGCCCCATCTCATCGCCTTGTGGGAGCCCAATCGTATTGGTGCAGAAGAAAGACGAGACCTGGCGACTCTGCATTGATTACTGGGCCCTGAATAAAATCACAGTTTGGAACCAGTACCCGATTCCCCGAATCGATGACCTCCTTGATCAACTCACGGGGGACAAATACTTTAGTAAGATTGATCTGAAGTCTGGCTACCACCGGGTCCCAATAGAACACACAGATGTATGGAAGATCGCCTTCAAGTCAAAAGAAGGTCTTTTTGAATGGTTGGTCATGCCCTTTGGTTTGAAAAATGCTCCAATAACTTTTATGAGGATGATGGACGATATATTACGACCTTTCACCAGTGATTTTGTAGTGGTGTATCTGGATGACATCCTCATCTACAACAAGACTTGGGTGGAACACTTGCAACATATTCAGCAGGTTCTGCACACCCTGCGGCAACAGAAACTATATGAAAACTTGGAAAAATGCTCCTTCGGTATGGACATGGTCCACTACTTAGGCTACATCATCGATAAGTATGGTGTGCATGTGGATCCAACCAAGATCTAGGTCATCCATGACTGGCCTGCCCCAACCACACTCTCCGAGCTTCGGAGCTTCTTGGGCCTCACCAATTTCTATTGCAAGTTCGTGTTGGGATTCTCTCATATCGCATGGGCCCTCAACCAAGTAACCAGGGGTGGCGGTAATAAAAAAATTGTGTGGGGCCTATCCCAAAAACAATCCTTCGGTGACTTGAAGCAGTGCTTGTGCTTATCCCTGGTACTTTCATTACCAGACCTGCAACATCCCTTTGAGATTGAGACATATGCTTCAGACTATGCTGTGGGCACCATTCTCGCTCAACATGGCCACCCTGTGGCGTATCATAGTGAGACACTATCAGATGCTGTTCATAAATACCCTACTTACGACAAATAAATGTACTCCATTATGCAAGCTTGCCGCCAGTGGAGACATTACATTCTAGGGAAGGAGACAATCATCCACACTGATCACAAGCCTCTAGAATTCATGCAGACCCAAGGCAAATTGCAGAATGACCGCCATCAGAAGTGGTCCACATACTTACAACAGTTCCACCTCAACACCAAGTATAAAACAGGAAGTACCAACCGAGTTGCTGATTGCCTCAGCCGACCTCCAGTCGTGACACTCACCACGGTGCTAGAATCTTGCAACCACGAGACCTCTGGATGCCCCCACCTCTATGAGATAGACCCTGACTTCTCCACCACCTACCAAATGTTGGGAGCAAACTCAGTGGTCACTGATTTCCATATTTAGGACAGGTTGTTGTGCCATCTAGGCCATCTCTGTGTTCCATCAAGCGAGCGCGCGAAGCTAATCTGGGAAGCTCACTACAGTCGGGTTGTAGGACACTTTGGCATCGAAAAGACAGTGGCAGTGCTACAAAAACATTTCCACTTGCTGAAACTTCGACAGGATGTCATCAAGTATATCAGGTTCTGCACCGCTTGCGCTATTGCCCAACCGACCACTAAGAAATAGGGACTGTACACCCCTCTTCCTACTCTTGACAAGCCGTGGGAATCCATATCCATGGACTACATGTCAGGCCTCCCATCCACCAAGAGGGGCAATGATTGTGTTTTTGTGGTTGTTGATCGCTTTTCCAAGATGGCGATTCTGGCCGCCTGCAAGAAGAACATTACTACAAAGGCCACTGCCAAGCTCTTCTTGGAACACGTCTGGGTACACTTTGGGATCCCAAAAAACATTGTCTCATATTGGGACAGTCAGTTCCTCAACACATTTTGGTCAATCCTCTGGTCACTGTTGGATACCAAGCTCACCAAATCCACTGCTTTCCACCCCCAAACAGATGGCCAAACTGAGGTCGTCAATCGGATGATCGTACATATCCTGCGCATGTACAATTCCAAGCACTCCCGCACATGGGATGAGAGTCTTCCCTATGTCTAGCATAGCTACAACCGAGCCCTACATAGCTCAACTGACCACAACCCCTTTCAGGTGGGGTTGGGATTCCAACCATTGGGCCCCATGGATGTTGCACTACCCCTGGAAAACACCTCAGTCGACTCGTCCCCTTCTCCACTAGAAGCTAACAAAGTCACCTAGTTCATTGAGAGGATCCATCACATCTCCCAACAGGTTCAGGATATTTTACAGAAGTCCAATGCCAAGTACAAGCAATGCCATGACCAACACTGTGTGCCACATAAGTTTCAGGTGGGCGACAAAGTTTGGTTGCACTTGCAGAAAGAACGCCTTACAGGGCCCCATTGGAAGCTTCAGCCACTCCGGTATGGTCCATACGTCATCACCAAGGCTATGAGTGACAATTCTTTTGTGTTCAACATTCCCCCTTTCCTTGGCCTGCACCCAGTCTTCAATGTGGCTCTCCTTCGGCCATATTTCCCACCATTATTGGACACCTTAGAGATAACAGAGTAGTTGAAAAAAACAAAACTCAACCCTGACTGCATGCAACAGGCATCCAATGATCAGATTTTGGACACACATATCAAGGGCACCTGATAGCAAAGGATCTAGCTTTATCGAGTTGTCAAAGTGGGGCAACTCCTACACCAAGGCAAGTGGCTCACCCAGGGCCAAATTCAACAGAAATTTCCTCATCTGATGGGGGAAATCAACGCAATGGATACCATTGCTTCCTAAGGGGGGAGTATTGATCTATATGGATGTCGGGGGCCTCCCACCTATTCCAACTAGTTCATTTTGGCAGTTTTCTAGTTTGGTAGTTTTTTTCCTAGTTTTCAGGTCCCTGGCTTGCAGGGCCATTTTGAGGCCCTAAACAACGTTTTTAGAGTTCGCCACAGTCGAAAATGCCTTTTATTAGATTATACCAAAATGTGTAGTCCTCGGATAGAACTTTCCAATAGGCTATCGTGTGCCTAAAACAGAGATCGTATGCAAAAGTTACGACCCCGGGAAGTTGACCGACTAACTTACCCAAACGGGGCCCACATGACTTTTGGCGCTTCATCTCCTAGGGTTAGGTTTTTGGATGTCTAGGGTTTTTGACATTCCTTTTTATTGTAAAAAGGCCTTTAGAGCCTCATTGTAATCATCTTCTTGCGAATGAGTGCAACCGTCACATCTCTTCTCAGAGATAAGATGCCACCATTCTAACAAGCTTGTTTTCCGCTGCATTTTATAGTTTCAGCTTATTTCCTTATTGAATAGAAAACCAGTTTGACTGTATCTCTGTTATTCTGTGTTAAGCATATTTTAATAATCTATATTCGTTTCTTTCTGCTCATAAAATCCAGATCAGCCTACCCACGCATCCAATCGAATTGGGGCAAAGGCCCTTTCCAGTAACAATACTGAACTATTAACATAAGGAGGGTGGATGTATATTTTGAAAGTGCAATTGGAAACGAAGGGTTTATCCTTATCATCACAGATGCAATAACTCAATTCTAAAACAACAGGACTGCCATATGACCAAATGGGCGAATTCATATTCATAAGTAATTGACCATACATTCGATCCACAATAACCGATAGAAAATTGGTAGGCACGACAATTTCCTTTACAAAATTCAAGACTGGAGGGTTAAGGGTCTACTCTGTAGCCAACACCAGGGAATAGATCCAACTCCTCATAATGGTGGAACTTTTGAGGTGAAGGGTGTGCACACAGAGAGAGACATGACTCATTTGCGGACAGGTAACAATTCATGACAGGGGACCCAAAAAAAGTGGAGGCTCTCATATGGCGGAGCAATTTATTTAATGCACACAAGGTATAACCCTCGTGTCTTCGGCCAAACTACCACAGTACTGAGGTGAATACAAGGCCGATTTAAGAACAAAACACTCACTTCATGACCCTTAGCAGTGGAAACAACCAATGCCGAAGTGAAACACAACATAGTGATGCAGAAAACCTTCGACCATAAAATCCAAGAAAGCCAGAGACTGGATTTAGTGACATTGCATGAAGATAGCTATCCACCCAAGACTTAAACAAAAACCCTCCAACTAAGCTAGTAGTGGTAACAAAGATCTATCACCAGGGAGACCAATAACCTCTACGAACTCAAAAATATTACAGGAAGAACCATCCACTCTTCATTCAAGAACCAAAATTTCACACAGTTTCAATGCTTAGGAAAAATACAAACCCATACACCTGAGCCAATAATCATTTCATAACCAGAGGGAAGTCACAAATGGCCAAAAAAAAGGACATACCTATTAATCGAATTCCTTAAAATGAGAGTTGGCCGAGCGGTTCCTCCCTGCTAAAATTTTGGAGCATAACACAACAACAAGAATGAACAATAGCCCGACTAGGGTGGCGGCCAATGGGAAGAGTAAAGGTGACATGTAGTAAATGCATGTTGCCTCCACCCACATCTCATTAACTCAACAATAAATTCCAACAAATTCTCCATTAACACGACTAATCAACTATGTATCGAAACCATCACCACATTAAAATCCAGTAGCGCGATCACCATATCCCATTTCACATCATATTACTCAAACGAAATCGCCTAACCATCAACGTTCACCACCTTATCAAATGATCCACTGTCGTTCAATCTATCCAAACATACCATATGTATATCGACCACATAATTCCATTAACTATTGCATAACCATTAGCATACTCACCTTGTCAAATGCGCCACCAACATTTCAACCATATGCATATTAAACATGTAATTCAATCAAAATTTCATAACCATTTACTTGCTAGCTAGGGTTTAGCAATAATCATCAAGTCTTTTCATGCATGTAGTATAGTTAGGATAGTTTTAAAATCTTCCCCTAGCAATTGTTTCTCATNAAACATACCATATGTATATCGACCACATAATTCCATTAACTATTGCATAACCATTAGCATACTCACCTTGTCAAATGCGTCACCAACATTTCAACCATATGCATATTAAACATGTAATTCAATCAAAATTTCATAACCATTTATTTGCTAGCTAGGGTTTAGCAATAATCATCAAGTCTTTTCATGCATGTAGTATAGTTAGGATAGTTTTAAAATCTTCCCCTAGCAATTGTTTCTCATTTCCTTCAATTTATTCGCATGTGGTATTGCAGAACTAGTTCCCTTTTCCTTGCATTTGTTATATTATTTTGCCTTTCATATAATTTCACTAACATGTTGGTTATGCAGGTGCGATAAGAACAAACAGTAATGACATTAATGAATAACATAGGATATAGTAACATAAGGATTCAACTCTTCATAAGCTCGATTTATAACCCATACCAACAAGATCTTCATCAACCATGTGAGCCATGTTGCACATCATCTCAACATAAAAAATGAACAAATCTGCTCTCCAATAGTTCAAGGGGGTCCTACCTACTAGTATTATTTAGTTTTTATAATAATAGGCTTTAGCAACACTTTGTGGGTGAAACTTTGTTGACGTTTTCAATCGTCAACAAAGATCTTACTCATTACAACATCCATTAATGAAATGAAGTTTGAAGTAATTCCTCCTCAATCCAATCACACAACGCCTTTGATGAAAAACAAAAAAATGTCTCCGGTCCTAAACATGACTTCTTAATTAAGGTAGTTCATAAATAGTTCTTTACAATTCCAAAAATGAGGGTCTTTCCCAAAACCATCGACCTTTTCTAAAATGTCAATCCTCTTATTTATAATGAATCATTAACTAAAAATAGCTATTACAAGTGCAAGCTAAGTAAAACAAAATATTGCCACGTGGTGCTTTCATCTCTATGTTCTCTAAGAATCATCAAATAGTATTACTAAAGTGGATGACTCTTCTCATATTATGACCATTTGACGAAGAGTTCCTTGCATGTGTTGGCATACGAGAACCTGTGATGGTCCATCGGGGCTGAAATAATTTATTTCACTTCTACTGCCCATGCTATGTACTTGATTGTTTTAACACTCAGCCACTGCAAAACTACTCGAGACTTAATCAGATTCTCCATGAATTGTTGTACTTGACCTGGTGCCATGCTTACCACATTTTCTATTTCAGTTTTCCATGCCGAGTCTTGTTCTGCTTGTTTCTTGACTATCTCATGCAGGTCGACAAAGTCTTCGGGTGAGATGAATTATGGGAGGCCGATGCCTTTCATCTCCTGATTAATATTTTCCCGGCTCTTTTTGCACTTGGTCCACTTCCCTAAATCTCTCACTAAGGTTCCTGGGCCATTTTTACTAGGTATTCGACTGCTTTCCTCATCCGATCGATGCTGCTATCCCTCTAAACTCGAATACCATGCTCTTTGGTGTCTTGGCCCTTTTGAACTGCGCTGATGTAATATATCCTTTCTACTGCTTGATGAACTTTCTCATACTACCTTTCCACATCCTTGCAGTTCGCCTGCACCATAAGGGTATCCTCTTGGAAATCGACTATGCCTGCAGTGAAAAGGTTTCGTTCACTTTTGAATTTTGTGTAATCTTCTTGGAACTCACTTCTCAGGAACACCGTGGCCTGTGTTGATTCTTGATAGTATTTCTCCAAATGGCACAGATGCTCCGACTCCTTTAACGTGGCAGCCAACTCCTTCTCATCCATTATTTCTCTATCCAACGTGGCATCCGTAATGGCCATTCCTGCGTCAATAAGTTCAAATGTATTGGCGTGTTCAGTGCTGAGCAACTTCTCCTCCATCATGATTAGAATAGAGCTATCTAGCGTGAGCCTTCTCTTCTTAGTGGTCCTCTTCATGATGGATTTTTTTTTTCTATCATTGGCAATCCCTTGTATGTCGACGACCTCATCCACAGGTTCGGGGATTTGTTGTTCTTCCTAGGTCAAACTATCCCCTAGGATCCCGACTGTATATATCTGTTCCATGATCGGTTCTTGAACTTATTCCATATGTTCTGATGGATTGAACTCCATTTGTTGTGCACCAAATGGTGAGGTATTGGCCGAAATTGAAAAGTCAGGGGTAGGTTTGGTACTTACTTTGTAATCGGCTGTTGATGTGCCTATTTCTTGCTATGGAAATTCCTCTTTCTGACCACCCAATCCCAACTCATCCCTTGAGCTATCCATTGTGGTTCTTAGCAAGTCGAGTAGTTCAATGTCTAAGAAAATTTCTATCTTATGGTCGCTTTGCGGAAGGTTTTGAATTGGAGCATCGGGACCTAGGGTAGATGCTCTCTTAGGTTCCTTTTCCTCTGTAATCTACACTGGAGTAAACAGGGAAACCTACGAACTCTCCTCATCATAATAGATGGTTATTAAGTCAAACAAGGGGTTTGGTACACTTGTCCTACCTGGTGTAATTGATATCACAGGTTGGGTTGAAATTTCCCCTGGTGATTTGATCTATGGTGATGGAACTTTAGGGTTTTCTGGCCTGGTGATTTCTTCAAGTTGTATTGGCTCTAAGACACTTGGCTATCCTCTGCTTGCGATTGGGATATCAGTGGGGATCCTCGATATCTCTATGAGATCTGAGTCATTCTGTAACTGATCAATGATCCTCTACGCCCCTTCTATCAAGAAAAATACTCTTCTTTGTGCCTCTGTAGTCTTTGCTGCTCTAATTTATTCCCTAACTTCTAGGGCCTATTGAGCTGACTGTTTTATTGTCTCCACTTATTCATCCATGCTCATAGCCTTGAACCTGGTCATGTTCGGGTTGGCCATCCTCTGTACTATCTCCTCCTAGTCATGAGCTCACTTTGTGAAAATTTCATCCTCAAATTTGTCATGCGCATATGGCCAACAGGAGGATAACTGTGAAGTATGTTGGGGAACCAAGCCTTTAGGGTCGTGCTTGCGGAATCGACTTGTCAGGAACCTGAATTCAAGTTGGCTCAACCCTTCTTGTTTGGCTTGAGTAGTGTCCTTTACTAAATAAAACCCCACATGGAACCCGTAGGTTATGAAAGACTTCTTCTTATCCTTGACTAACATGGCGTTATAGCCCTGTAGGATAGTCTGATAACATATTTATCCCACAATGAGCCAGTCTGGGACGTGAGAAGGGAGTAGATGTGGTGCTACGATGACCCTGAACACCTTGATATAGGTTGTGTGTTCATCTAAATACTAGTGGCCTACCTTCGTTACCATTTTCTTGGCGGCTGCAGATAGTCTTGGGTATTCCTTTTTGAATATAATAAAATGAATACGTGTGATGAATTCGTCGCAAATCAGTGCATAGGATTTTTGTACTTGTTCTCCCATAGTATGCTAGAGTAAACATGAAGAAGAAGCTCTGCAACATGCTAGCTTAAATTCATGCTGGCGAAGAAATTCCTCGCATAGATAACATCGAGCAAGTATGAAGCCATGTGGAAAGCGGGTGCTTCCCCTTATTTCGATGTCTGAGCCTGCTCTACAAAGATGCTCAATTTATTGGAAATTATTGCTCCCTAGTTGAAGCTGCTTCCAGAGATCACCACTATGTATGCGAAGGGCATCCATGCTTTTGAAAACTTGGAGTAGTCCTTCTCTCCATACAGTCGGTAGATGAGAGCCATCAAGTAGATGTATGGATCCCTCAAGTTAACTGTCCCATACCAGCCATTGATCTGGTTTGTAAAATTCTTGTCTTCCTTCCACCATGAGGCCATCAACCGAATGGTGTCATGGAATTCGTAGAACTTCACCACGAAGTTTGTTTTTAGCCGCTCCTCTGGGTCTCTGAGTTTGTAGTATTTCTAGAATTTTGTCAGAAGGAAAACTCTGACACACCTAACATTCTCATCATTGATTAAGAATTTATGTGCATATGTATGGTTGATTACCCACTTCAAAATATCTGTGCATGGGAAAATTTGGGTTCTGCAGGCTACCATGTGCAAGTATGACTATTGGATATTTGGGAACACCTAGTCATCAAGCGTCCTTACATCTAGATCGCTGTGTGGGATACATTCCGGGTACTCCTCCCGACTGATTCTGTTGAATAGGTCTCCCCACGATGGGAGCATTACTTTGGATCCAATGTTTTCTTATGTATCACCGAAGACTAGAGGTTGAACAAATGATTTCTTTGTTGATCTTTTTATGACATACTCTACCCTGGGAGCATACTCCAATTGCCTCATAGTGCCAAGAGAAGAAACTTCACCTGTTTCTGCTTCCTTTAGCTTGGGTTCTTTCGACGAGCATATGGTGGTTGGATTTATCAGAGGCATTTCCCCTGCAACTTAGTAAATAGTTATATACTGTGTGAGAAATCAGATGCATATAAAAAATTACGATTGTCAAATTGACAAAATTTAACACATACTCCAACTGCTTGTTTAACCTGGTTTTGATAATCTGAGAATTGACACACTCTCGAGACGCTTGTTTTTCTTCTTCAAATGCTTTGGAATTCAAACTTGTGCGCATAATGAAAATGTTCAAATCCATTCTAGTGATTTAAACAGGGATGAACTTACCTTGTCGCATCAACCATTCAATTCAAGTTATGAGTGTCTTTCTATAAAATCTGTCGCCATATCTTCAAATACATTAAAATTAAATTCAATTGTAGGTTGACAGCGCGAGCGTGGGGTGTAACGTGGAATATCGGTGATTTCAAATTGTTGTTGTTCAATCGATGCATGAGGCAAAAACAAATGTGGGATGAAGCATTAAATGGTCTATTGAATGTCAGAATCCGGTCGTATCTCATGCTGAAAACATCCCATCTTTTCGCTAGTCTAGTTGGTGAGTTGGAGGTCAGGGTTTCTGTTTAAACACTTTTCATTGATATCTCCTTGCAAAAGATCTGACGCCGATTGATATTTCCATACAGAGCTGACGTGGCAAGGCTGACTAAGAGGCGTGACTAGGACACATGTAACCTTAATATGACTCAGGATGAAACTAGGTCGTGCGACACCCCTATGCGATAAAGACACATGGCACTCGAGACTGACGTCTTCATTTACTCATGTTAATCGAAATCGAGACTTTCCTTAAGATAAACGTTCTAAAACCCAATCCCATCCTTTTGATGCCGAAAAGTATCAAGGATATATGATCGACGATAAACCTACCCAAGCGCTCCCAGATTGACCCTCTCAAAAATTCCCCGATGCCGGAAGTGTATCGAGAGTCGATGATCAAAGATATGTTTAACGCATAAAAAAGCAATTTTTTTAATCTTTTTAGATTTTCCCCGACCCTGAGCAAGTGCATTGGTCATCGCTATCGGGTTTTTTTTATGGATTTTGTCAATGTCTATTCCTCCTGTACTTTGCCGATGTCGATGGGGATTGACTATCTCCTGAATCTTTATGGAGAATAAATTATGCAAACCAAATATTCCTTCTACCGAAGCCGATGATACATCGACGATCGACGATTAGTGTAATTGTATGGCCACTTTATCTTCTTTAATTTTTCTAACGCTGAACACAAGCGCGTTAGTCGCAATGTTAATTGCATATTCTTAATTAGAATGTCAATTTATTTTAGACACAAGGTTTCTTTTAACAAGTTCAAACACATCCGACTTGATCGATAAGAGTCATCAAAACAAAATAAACCATCCCCCCCATAGTGAACTCAATTCAGATAGTCAAAGAAAACAAGTGGTACCCAAAAAGTGATAAAATTTCATAAGGCTTTAAGGGTGTGTTGAGCACTCAAAAAATGGCAATTTACTAGGCGAAAGAAGAATCTATGTTCCTTCCCTAGGATTATGTAACACCCTGTTTCCCCCAGTTTGTAAATATAGCTATATTGGCCAAGGAACTATGACAAACTAAAAGTTGTGAATGTTTGATTTGATGGACCTTTGTATAAAAGGTTGATGAATGTAAATTCTGTTATTTGAATAAAAAATGGATACATGTTGCATGATTGATGGAAAGGGGATGTGCTAAGGGAGACCATGAATGCTATGAAAAGGTGGTGGAGGGGACCATGAATGGTTGTGTTAACCTCCACCTAACCAATACCTTGCTGGATTTAATTGCTCAAGATCAGAACAACCCTCTGACCCAGGAATGAGTTTCAGTCAGGTTAGTAGGTGGGAATATCTCCTCAAGAGTTAATGAGGGGATGGGGAAAATTGTCCATTTGTAAGGCTTCTACACCTGACCACAGACTGGGAATTTGGGCCACACACAATATTTTTAGGAAATGAAATAAAAGAAAATGTGGGGGCTACTGAGAGGAATCTGCGAAGAGTAAAGAGATGAGCGCATAAGCCCTGAGATTCGAGGAAGAATTGTGAAAAAGTGTGTGTTCTGATTGCGGGAAATAGAGATTGAGATGGGAGAAGGAGCGTAACCTTCGTCCCTATATATTTCTGAGCTAAAAGAAGATATCCAATCAAAAAAGCATCATGGTCTAGCTCGGGGGTGGCTAGTGGTAAATTCGATAGGAGTGACTGAGCCTATGGTTGGGTGGAAACAGGCACCCTTTCCAACAGTTGCTTCACGTTGTCTGGTTTTGATAAGTGTTTCCATACTTTATGCGCTGAATTGGGAATTAATAATTGCATGCATGTATTTAATTATCTGTAAATGGTTTTGCACTGAAAAGGTTAAATTTTGTATATACGTTGTTTTCCTTGAGTACTTGTGCTTCTACTTTTCCCGTGTGCCCCAATTTAGCTCTCGAAGGTGCTTTACCCATGGAATTAAAACATAGTTCCATAATCAGAGAAAGCCTCTTGTCATTGCTACCATTTCGGTAACCTCACAAGTTTACCTTGCCATGTTTCAGAGCTTATAGTTATGCGAGTTAGGGAGGCATTTTCCTTTAGACCAGTAGTCTAAAAGAATTTGAACTCAGACCCGAATCCTTAACCAAAAATCCGGCTAAGATTAGAGTTCATAGCTCGAGAGTCATCTAAAGGTCCATGTGACCTGGGTCTAGGAAACCTGAGCTAAAAGGAGTTAGCTCATGAAGGTTTCAAAATTTCAAGAGTTCGAAGTTCTGAGGTGTCAAATTTCACGATAGTCAAAGTTACCCAAACTACCAGAGTAACGAGAGTCATAGATGACTTAAGAACCTAATAGTGGAGATGGATGTGAGACGTTCATCGGGAGAAGAAGCTATCCTAGTCATCGGATCGACTAAAGTACTCATTGGAGTTAACAAGTCAAACACCATCTGCTCGATTAAATCGATGGTTGGGAATAATTGCGGAGTGCGAAGGTGAAATTAGCGGACATGCCAGTTCACGACTCACAATCAACCAACGCCGTTGATCTCGTTGGGAATGGAAGATCAACGACCAAGATTAGATAGAGTCAAGAGAGAACTTCCCAAATTACAGAGATTGGACCCCACAATTGTTGTGAACCGTCAATATGTGAATGAAGATCGATGGTGGGGAATCATTGTGGAGTGCAGAGGCAAAATTAGTGGACATGTTAGTTCACGAACTACAATTCACCAATGTCGTTGATCTCATCAGGTTCGAGGATCAATGACCACAATTAGACCAAGTTGGGCGAGTACTTTTCAGATTGCGGAGGTTGATCTCTCTGATAAAGAGTGTGCAAGTTGGGGCCCCACAATCATTGTGAACTATCGATCGAAGAAAAAATTGGTATTGGTTGGATCATGACCGTTAGACCTAGAAAAATTGCTAGGTGGATGGTCCTGAGTTCGTTTGGAAATTTGCGGAGTAACATATTCCATCTGTACCATCTATCTGAGTGAAAGGAAATGTGTCAACAGGTCATCGACTTCGGGTGTAAGCAGTCCGAGATAAAGCGTGTGTGGAGAGGTTGACACTCCCGAAGCCTAAAGAGTTGAAGTAATTTGCAACCGTCGATCTGTGGGTGACACACGTAGACATATTGTCGACTTAAGGTGTAATCACTTTGGGAGAAAGTGAGTGTGGAGGGGTTGACACTCCCAAATCCCAAAGAGTCGAAGAAGATCTGAGCTGTCCAAGCCATAGGGACAAGTGTCGTCAGATCCTACACTTTAGAGTAAAATCACTACGAGAGAAAAGGCGATGTGTTGAACAAGAGCTCGCGAAGGCTGGAGAGCCAGAGTCCATCTGATTCATCCGTCAACTAAGGATAAGTATCAACAAATCTTCCATTTTAGAAGATAGCAACTTTGGAGGAAAGTGGGGTCATGAGAGTTGAGAACTCTTGAAGTACCTCGTGATCGTCAATTTGAAAGAGACACGCGTTGACAGATCGTTGACTTTGGGTGAAATCACTCCAGGAGAAAGGGTGGTGTGAGCGTCTGGGAATCCCGAACGCCAAAGTCCCAAAGTGGACCTGAGCCATTGATTTAGATGGATGTGTGGCACCTAATATGTAACTTTGGGTCGAGTCACATATGGATGTGTGGCACCTAATATTCAGAACGTTCTGGGTATGTCGGAGTGCTCAGAACTCCCGAACGTTGAAGTCTTGAAGAATATCATAACCATCGATCACAAGGAATGCGTGGGGCTCGATTTGTAACTCCGGGTACGAAGTACTTCAGAGGAAAAAGGTGTAGGAATGTTTGGAACTCCCAAACGCCGAAGTCTCGAAGTAAATCAGGGCCGTTAAAATTTTGGAGGACAGGCGACATCCGATCGTGAACTTCAGAGGTTTTCCACTCCAAAGGATTTGCATGGTGATTGTCTTGGCACATGTTTCCTTGGTGTCTGGTAATAGCCCGCAATCATATGCAAGTGTAGGGGGATGAAATAACCCAAAGATCTTGGGAGAGGATATCTTCCCGCTCTGAGCTCGTTTTGAAGCATGGATATCGTGGTTGGAAAGCTCTGGAAGAGAAGAATGGAATATAGACCCCTTAATGAGGGTATTTTTTTCTCAAGAAGAACAAAATGTTTTGAGTCCCCACCATGGGTGTGTTACAACTTAGCTGATGCAGAAGTTGGTTAAGAACCAAAATGTTTTTTCTTTTATCAGAGTCTCTCCTATCCTTGCGTTTACAATTCCCCCGGTTTTTGAATCCTGGCCCACCCATGGAGTTTCAACCTTTATTACGCCTTCATTCCTCTTGACCATGACCTGCACCCCCTTTTGAAAAGAGCCGATTAAATCATTCACTAGAACCAGGCCTTTTAGTTATCATCATTTAGTTGTTGCAATGTTGCTCCTCTACCAGCGAGCATCCATAACCCTAACGAAGTCACCCTGACATCACAGACCTTTCTCCGCTTCCAATGAGTATCCATAGCCTCGACGGATTTATCTACATACCCTCTCCTACTTTGCACTCATTTTATATAATTGATTTATTTTTGGCAGAGATGCCCTGAGCAAGTGGGAGAGGAGGACGTCTGTTATCTGCAAGAAGAGATGGTTAAGGTGAAATTCTTCATAGCTCTGTTTAGAGGGACATGTGGTCCTTTCCAACTTGCCATTTTTCCCTTTGGATTTTACCAGACCACCAGGCAGACACTTCATCACTTTCCAAGGTTGTTTATTTGCAAAGGTTAGATCCATAAAAATTTTAAGCAAAAATTCAATTGGTCTAGCGTTTCTTGTGTTGTACGTAAGTGTGAGTCAGGAACAGAGTTTTCTATACTGTATTGATTAAGGTCAACCATTTCCTTGCAAAACACAAATTTATATCACAAAAATACCACATCAAAGAAAAACAGAAATAAAGGACTCTGCAATCAATCTATCTTGCACATACACATAACATGAAAACACACACACACTTTTTTTTTCTTTAACATAAATATTGTTTTAGGGCTTGGCCATTCACCAGGAGGGTGTCGGGTTCCCCCCTTAGATATTGAAATCGATATGTGCCTGCCCCAAGTTTCTCGGCTACCTGGAAAGCTCTGAGCCACATATTCTAAAACTTCGAATGTTTTCCCTTTGGATCATTCACTATATCCCATTTCATGACTAAGTCTCCTACTTCAAAATTATTTTCTTTGGCCTTATGCTTGTCAAACTATATTTTAAATATCTGTTGATGAGAGATGAAATTTGATTTTTCTTTCTCCCTTTTCTCTTCCAGCATGATGAGGGTATCAATCCTTTGTTGAATAATTGATGAGGGTTGTCCTCTAGAATCCTATGCAAGCTGAAGAGACGAAAGATATAGCCCGTTCGGGAGAATGGATTCTTGTTCATATAAAAGAAAGTATGGGGAGTTCCCTACAACTTCTTTGGGTGTTACTCTATCAACCCATAAGGAATTATGAAGCGAACTATTCCAATTCCTTTGATTGTCTGCAACCATTTTCTTCAATATCCTCACTAGGTTGTTATTGGTTGATTATGCCACTCCATTCCCTTGTGGATAGTAGTTTGCAGAGTATCTGAATATGATTCCTTTGTCTAGAGAAAACTCTGTTAATAGGGTGGAATAAAAGTAAGATACATTCTCAAAAACAAGAATGGAAGGCATACCAAACCTTGTGATCATCTGTTGTTCTATGAATTGGATTACCACCTTTTCGTTCACATGAATCAAAGGGATGGCCTCTGCCCATTTCATAAAATAGTTCGTAGAAGTCAGTATGTAGCTATGTTGTTTTTAATAACTCAGGGTAATCTCCCCTATGAAATCTAACCCCCATTTCTCGGACGGTATGGATATGGCCACTGGTTGGAGTGGGAAAACTGCTCTGTTGTCCCTCCCCATGCTTATTTGACAAGTTTTGTAGTTTCTAGTGTATGCATGAGCGTCTCTAAACAGAGTAGGCCAGAAATAGATGGTTCTCAATATCTTGTGAGCAATGGTATTCCCTGCAAAGTTTCCACCTATAGGAGCATCATGGAGATCCTTCAAAATTTTTTCTGCATCTTCACGTTCGAGACATCTCAAAAGTACCCCATCATAATTAACGCGAAAGAGAACTGAATTTATGAGGCGATATTGTGCCGATTTTAGTATGAGAGATCTCCTTTCCTTAGGGTTTAGGTTTTCTGGGTAAGTCCCATGATGTAGGAGATAAATTAGTTTTCCATACTAAGACTCCTGCCCTGGGGGAACATATAAATATTCACTACTCCATAACGCCAATTCATTCTCCCACCCAGAGTCTTCATTTACTTGGTCTTGGGATTCAACAGTCAGTTTACACAATCCCTGTCCCTTAACGAGTTTGACAGGTTTTATATCTAGATCAAATTATTGGACAAATTCCATCCAATTTCCTCTTCTTTCCTCCATCTCCTGTTGAGTGAATAGGGATCAGATTGCAGGGTGAGGCACAATGACTTTGGTGTGATTTTTTAGGATGTAAGATATGAAATGTTTTACTACTTTGTACACCGCAGAATCATGTTTGTCTATAGCAAGGTAATTCAGTTCGGCCCCTTGGATATTAGTGCTCATAAATGAGACCGACGCCTCATTGTTGTCATCATCCTTCTGATTCAATATTGCAGCTAAAGATTGGTCGGAGGAAAAAGTATAGAGGGAAAAATATTTGCTAAAGTCGAAACTTTGTAGCACCAGATCTTGAGATATTGCAGTCTTGATATTGTTGAAAGCATATTTTCGCTCGTCATTCCACTTAAATTCAACATCCTTGTGAATCATTTTTTGTAAGGGTTTGATAGTTTCAGCGAAATCGGGGGTAAACTTCCTCACAAAATTTATTTTCCCAAAGAAGGATTGCATAGCCTTTTTGTTGTGGGGTAAGGGAAGCTAAGTTATTGCCTTAATTCGTTCTGGGTCTATGCGAATCCTTGCTTGATATATACTATGACCTAGTAATTTCCCTTCCTCCACACCAAAGATAGTTTTCTTAGGGTTTAAAGATATACCATATTTCCTACACCTTTCGAAAATCTGGGTTAGATGTTGGATGTGATTTTCTCTGTTCTTTGAGTACACATTCATGTCGTCTAAATAGACTACTACACACTTGTTGATCAATCCTCGAAAAGCTACGTCCATGGCCCTTTGGAATTTTTCTCCCGCACTAATCATCCCAAATGGAATGCGTTTCTAAGCAACAATTCCCCACTTGGTTCGGAAGGTAGTTTTCAATCGGTCCTCTTCTGAGACTATAACCTAGTTGTAGCCTGAAAATCCATCTAGCAGGGAGAAAATCTCAGAACCAGACATGGTCTGCAAGATCTGTTCCATTGGTGGGACTGGGTAGTTATCCTTTTCTGATGTTCTACTGTGGTTTTTGAAGACCACACACATGCATATTTCCCCATACTTTTTCTTGACAGGAACCAAATTTGCTACCCAGGCAGAGTGTCTAACCTGAAACATAATTTTAGAATCTAGTAGTTTTTTTAACTCTTGACACATGAGGGCTTCCAGAGATGGGTGGTACTTCCAGAGCTTCTGTTGGAAGGGTTTTACTCTGGATTTGAATGAGAATGTGTTTTGGATAATGCGAGTGTCATAAGTTTTTAGATCACGGTAGGACCATGCAAAAACATCTTGATATTCTCTGAAAAGTTTGAGATAAGATTTCCTTTCTTCTTTAGACACTGTATTGCCTAGATTTATATTCTTAGGGTTTTCCTGGGTTCCTGTATTTATAGTCTTTTACATGGGACATGAGCTCCCTGTCTTTTTTTCCATTGACCCTTTAAATCTTTCCCTCAAATCAAAGAGGTTCTTCAAATTGGCTACCCCTTTTGCTATCATGTGAAACTTTGGTTTTTTACTAGAGTGATCCATTTCACTTATTTGTTCATGGGAATTGGTTTCTACTAGTTTCTCTTGGAATACTTCATCGTCAATATCCAGGTCTTTAAAATGTTCCTGATTGGTTAGGAAGTCTTTAATATTTTCATCTCCTTCAAAGACCTTCCAATTTGAAATATTGTTGGGCACTGATGATTTGTAGAGTAGTTCCACAATGAACCTGGAGGCTTGATAGTCTTCTAAATGAGATAGCCTCGAGGCAACAGTGGTTAGGGAATCAACAAGAGTATTCTTAATCCTGAGAATTGCTGTAATATTGAAAGCCTGAAAATATTATACTAGCATGTGCACTTCCTGTTGATAATTCCTCAGGTGAGGAGAGTTGCAATGCATAGTATTATTTACTTGATTAAAGATAATTTCAAAGTCCCCAGAAACCTTTATTTCTTTAACGTTTAATTCTATGGATTTATTTAGTCCTTGCACTAAAGCTTCATACTCGACAATATTATTAGTGCATTCAAATTCTAGTCCGCAGGACAAGAAATTTCGTTTCCCCTTTGGGTTAATGAGGATACATCATGCTCCAAACCTTCTTGTGATTTGGACATGTCAAAGTACATGGTCCAAACCTGTGAGCGAAAATCATCAGATTCTCCATGCCTACTAACTTCCTCCTCTCCACCTACTTTGTATGTGGTTTCCAATAAAGGTTCTTGATAGAAGAGGGTTTCTTCCGCCGCTACCAGTAGATTTAATTGAAAGGTAATTTCAGAGTTTTGAGTAAGAGGTACATCATATGAGAGAGGGGAGACATTTTTGAAATCAGAATCACAGGAGTAGTTTCCTAGCACAGGTAAATTTGTCGATGAGGGTTCGTTGAGGGCTTCTAAATCGGTGACAATATGTTTGATATACCTTTCCCTATCGATACTAATCATGTTTGCGTGTCCCTTTAATGGAAACCAGAGGTGAGCCCAGTCTATGCTAAAGTATCCATTCAACTTCTTGGACCAATCTCAACTAAGTACCATCCCATAAGATTATGGTATATCCACTATAATGAAGTCAATCACTTGAACATATTTTGGGTGTGTAGCCATTCTGATCATGACATCCTTGAGTTCCCCAATAACTTTTACCTGAGTTATTTCTAGTTGTATAATGTGTTTATCACTTTTGAGTGGGATTGCATTTAATTTCTTGTAGACAGATAATGGCATGACATTAGAGGATGTCCCTAAGTGAACTAAACAATTATGGAGGTTTCTGTTGAAGACTTCAAACACTAAAAGGAAAGGTGGGACAAAAGGATTTCATTTTTTATCTATAGAGAAAGCGTTCATGTTTGGTTTATTTTTTAGGTCTGTGGGAGCTGGATTTTCCCCTTGGTTCATGCTTGTTATAGGAATTTCTACTGAATTCAAGTCTTGTAGAAGAAAGTCCTTTTGTTGGGGAATTCTACACATGTCCATGACCGACACATTAGCCTTCAATATTTTTAAGTCTTCTACTATGTTGCAGTCTAGCTTGGGTGATTCCCATGTATGGATGTTTATTGGATTTCTTTGGGGGACAAAAGGTGCTTTCAGGTGATCGACGGTTTGTTTTCCTCTTGAGGTTTGGACAATTGTAAGATTATTTGAGACCGACTGACCCTTACTTCACATTTTTACAGCCAAAACCTTAGCAGGTGGTTCTTGCACCTCAAATATATCATCAGAAGGCATTGGCAAGTCAGGATCCCACAACAACATGGTTGTTTCTTTCGGTGGGTCAACTTCCTCTTGATCGACAATATATACCACTGAGCCGCTTGATTGTTCGATAAGGGAAACTTCGTCTAGGAACTAATTGGCCATCAATTTCATGGAATGCACCCATTGTGGACAGTCTCTTTCATAATATTTCTCTTGATGATAGGTATAGAAAGAGTCGGATGCTACATTGCCCAGGTCGATGTTTAAGTTGGATGGCGGAGGTTCAATAGCTTTGAATGATGGGTTTCTCTTAAAAAAGGGTTTATAAGGCCTTTGGCCTTGGTTTCCTTCCCTTTCACTTCTTTTTAGGTCTATGATTTTATTTGAAAATTTCTTTATCATCCGTTGTAGGTCTTCTATGTCTCCACTTCCCTTTTCAGGACCTTGTTTTGTTTGTTTTTGTGGGGGTCTAGTCAACAAGATTCCTCCCCTGGGTGGAGGTTGAGATTCCTTCTTAACTAGTGAGACCTGTCCCTCTTTACATCCCTTCATTTGGAATTCAACTATTTTGGCTTCCTCAAAATTTACAGGTAGGGTATGCTTTGAAACCCTTTTTACAAACATGGAAATAGAAGAAAGGAGAGCATTAGCATATACCACAATTTGCAACTCCTGAGTGGGTTTCGATTCAAGTTGAAATTTGTTTAGGATAGTGGTAAATCATTGATTGAAGTCTTTAACCTTTTCTTTTGAACTCATGGCAGCTGTGAAAAAGTCAGACATTAAAGCTCATGTAGTGGTTTCTTTTTTGAATTTGTGTAAAAAATCTTTTTGAAACTTTGTCCAACTAGTTATGGACCCTACAGGCAAGTTAAAGTACCACGTGTAGGATGAATTCTCAAAGGTATAGGGTAAAAGTATGCATACCACATCCTCATGTTGGACATTCATCAGTCTAATATCTAGTATGAACTTTTTAATATGGTCTTCAGGGAATCCAGAGGTTTCAGGGTTAAATTTGGGAAGTAACTTTTCTGGATGTCGAGAGAGGTTATGTACCCATCCAGGGATTGCTAAAGCATCCCTAGCCAAACAAGGTTGATTATTTTGAGGTGGGTTTCCTCTCTCTTCATTATGATCATTGTTATCCTCTATGTCATCCAACTCCGAAGCTAAGTGATCCAAGTTAAACCCTTCCTCGTTAGATTCAAAATTGTCGAGCTCAAAGTAGTTACCAACTGATGTTTCGGGGATCAGATTAAGGGGATGTTCGATCTCGATGAGGGTGAAATATATCAGGTTTTCTACTGTGTGAACAAAAACCTGGTTGGGGGTGTCGACCACTGGTCTTCTTACTTGTTTTCTATGAGGAAGTAACAAATCTAAGGGTAATGATCCAATTTGTCGGGCATAATCTCTTGTGATTCTTCTGAATTGGTTCAACTCCTCGTGAGGTATTTCAAGGAATATATGTTCTTCCTCTTTTTGGGGTGAGTTACTCATTTCAGGAGTATTCAGTGTATGTGGGATGTCTTGAGAATGATTATCCATGTATGTGGGTTGTTTTAAATCTGTAGGCTATGCAAAATATTATATCATAAATATTGTTAGCCATTCATTCACAGACCCTCCTTCTAACACCAATTCTGTTGAGGGGTCCTAAATCCATTTAACTCAACAAAAAGAACCAAACTCACCACGAAGGCCCAATTAGACTCTGCAACATTTGATGGTGGAATGGTTCTCTAGATCTTTTGATCTGGCCAATTTATCGATGGGCTTTATGTAGTGATTGAAAAGATATATTCTTATGCAAGTTCCTCCTTCAATTTAAACGTTCTCTTTTTGTCTTTTCTTTTATTAGATGGGTCTGATCAAAAGATGTGTGTTGGTATAAACCAATTGGTAAAGGGGGGTTCTTAACTACTGAAGAAGGCCGAGCTTGGGATAACCCTTGTGCTTAAGCATGAAGACAAAGATATTCACACATGTGACGAGCCTAATACTAATACATTAACTTGTTGGTATTTCAATTATTGATCGAGATACAATTATCGTAAGAAAACATGCATGCAATAAGATGATGGAAATAAAAATAGTTTTCTTAGCTCTAGAATTAATCACACATTAACACAATGATTTGCTTTCATCATTAGAGACAAGAAATGAAATAAATATTGAAACAACTAACTTATCAATAGATTCAGAAGATCTTACTCGTTACAACATCCAATAATGAAATGAATTTGGAAGCAATTCCTCCTCAATCCAATCACACAATTCCTTTGATGATTTTTTTTTTCTTTGGTCCTAAACAAGACTTCTCAAAAGGTAGTTCAGAAATAGTTCTTTACAATTCCAAAAATGAGGGTCTATCCCAAAACCATCGAACTTTGCTAAAAGGTCAATCCTCTTATTTATAATGAATCATTAACTAAAAATATATATTACAAGTGAAAGCTAAGTAAAACAATATATCGCCACATGGCGCTTTCATCTCTCTGGTATCTAAGAATCATAAAATAGTCTTATTGAAGTGGATGACTCTTCTCATATTCTGACAATTTGACGAAGAGTTCCTCACATGCGTTGGCATATGGGAACCTGTGCTGGTCCATCGGGGCTGAAAGAATTTCTTTCACTTCTACTAACCATGCTCTATACTTGATTATTTTAACACTCATTCGTTGCAAAACTACTCGATCCTTAATCGAATGCTCCATGAACTGTTGTACTTGACCTGACGCCATGCTTGCCACATTTTCTATCTCTGTTGTCCATGCTGAGTATTGTTCTGCATGTTGCTTGACTATGTTATGTAGGTCGACAAAGTCTTCGGGTGAGCCGAATTCTGGGAGGCCGATGGATTTCATATTCTGATTAATATTTTCCCATCTCTTTTCGCACTCGGTCCACTTCCCTTGAATATCCCGCTGAGGTTCCTGGGCCATTTTTACCTAGTATTTGACCACTTTTCTTTTCCTATTAATGCTGCTATCCCTCAACACCTGAATACCATGCTCTTCAGCGTCTCATCCCTTTTTAAATGTGTTGATGTAATCTATCCTTTCTACCACTTGATCATCTTTCTCATACCACCTTGTTCGACAACACATGTATTCCAACAGAGCACGAACACCTTCAGTAACCACTCACATAACCAGATCAAAGATCAACACACCGATGTTTGCACATGGTAAAACCCCTATGGGGAAACATCCACGATCCCAACCAACAAGACCACTTGGATCAATTTATTAATGCAAAAGAAAAAGATTACAGAGATATTTTATAAGAGAGTTTCTCACAATCGATCGTCGGAAAATGACCTTCCATGCTCTTTAAATAGAGATCATGGAACAATCGGGTGTTAAGCCACAGATCAATGGCCGTTAAGATCGAGGAGAATATGAACCGTCGAATCACTCTATGTCGGGAACATATCATGACCGTCAGATGTCTTAAATACAAATGCATACTAATGCATACTAAAGAAACACACTTTTTCCTAACGAAAAATTAGACCAAGTAGTTCTTAACTAACTCCTAAGTGTCTAAATATCCTAACATCCCCCCTTAAGAATAACTTGGGATAGGATTGAAGTATTTACAATGCTGACACAATAGGAGAAGGAAAGAGGCATTAGAGCCTACCCCCCCTTAATGAAAAATTCCTGAACTCCTAACATAGATCGAAGTTTTGAAAACTTCGCTTCTGTAAGAGACTTTGTAAAAATGTCTGCAACTTGATATTCTATAGGGAAAAAGAGCACTTCAATAAATTGATCATGAATGAGCTTCATCATGAAGTGCATGTGTATCTCGATGTGCTTGTTGCGCTGATGTTGAACTGGGTCTTTGGAGAGCTTGATGACACTCTTATTGTCACACCAAAGGCTGGTTGAATGCTGCTGCTCGAATCAAAACTCTGAAAGGACCTGTCGAAGCCACAAGGCTTCCTGACTTGCATTTAGCATTGCTTGGTACTCTGATTCTACTGAAGAAAGTGAAATAGCCTGTTGTTTCTTACAAGCCCAAGTGATAGGTCTTGATCCAAGGCTGAAAACATAACCTACAGTAGAATTCTGATCATCAGGGTCGCCGACCCAATCTGAATCAGTGAAACCAACCAATAAATGAGTTCCCCCTGAACTGTAATGTATCCTAAACTGAACTGTACTAAAGACATAACAAAGTATCCTTTTATCTTCTTTCCAATGGACTTCATGGGGTGTTTGCATATACCGAGAAAAAATACCAACAACAAAGGAAAGAACAGGATGGGTATGAGTCTAAGTATAAGAGGCTACCAACTAACTGACGGTATAGGGTGGCATCAACTTCAAGAGAAACAGGTGGCAGTAAGCTTGAATCCAGACTGGAAGGGAGAAGGGGTTGGTTTACAATCATCCATTTGAAAGTGACGAAGAAGGTCACAAGCATACTTAGACTAGGAAAAAAAAATTCCTTCATTGGTTTGAAAAACTTGGAGGCCAAGCAAATAGTGCAAAAATCCTAAGTCTATCATTTCAAATTTCTTCTTAAGGCTGGTTTTCACATTGTTTAAAATTTTTGAGTCACTACCAGTAAGGATAAGGTCATCAACATAAAAGACAAGGATTATGATATGGATTCCTACTTTCTTGGTATAGATGTTAGGATCAGAATGGAATCTAGAGAATCCAGTGTCAATAAGAAAGCTGTCCATTTTGGCATACCAAGCTCGGGGATCTTGCTTAAGACCATAAAGATATTTCTTAAGGCAACATACAAGGCTAGAGTCATTCTGGATATAGCCAGGAGGTTGTTCCATATAGATTTATTCTTGCAAATATCCATGCAAGAAGGCAGATTTAACATCCATTTGACAGACCTCCCATTTATGTGAGGCAACAAGGGCAAGAACAAGGCAGATGGAATTCATTTTGGCTACAGGGGAAAAGGTTTCATTATAGTCAATTCCTTCAAATTGGGAAAATACTTTGGCAACTAACCGTGCCTTGTGTCTTTCAACACTTCCATCTGATGCATACTTAGTTCTACAGACCCATTTACATCTAATAAGTTTTCTTCCTTTTGGAAGAGGTACAAGATCCCAAATATCGTTTTCCATTAAAGAACGATACTCTTCATTCATTGTTGTATCCCAATCTAGATGACCTAAAGCTTCTGCAAATGTGTCTAGATCATGAGTCTCTGAAACATGAGCCAAAAGAGAAGAGGCTCGCTGGAACTGTGAACGTGTTCGACACTGATCTAAAGGATCACCGACAATACCACAAACTGCTTCTTGTTTTGAACGAACCCATCTAGGAAGCAGTGGAACTGGTGCGAGTTCAGGTTCAAATGACTCATCTGGAGGAAGGTGAGCAGACGGAGGTGGATTTTCATCCTCACTGTCATCATCTGAAGAAGAAACTAGAATAGGAATAGAAAAAGGCACAAACGTCGAAGATAGCTCGCAGGTCAAAGAAGGCACAACCATCGAATTAGGCTCGCAGGACAAGATATTTTCATCAAATTTAACATATCTTCTAAGAACAATTTCATTACAATGTGGTTGAAGAAGTCTATAACCCATGACATCTTCAAAATAACCAACAAATATACACTTCTCACTTTTAGGCTGCAATTCTTTCCTTTTCTCATCAGGAATGTGAGCCCATGCTATACTGCCAAATACACAGAAGTGACTTACATCTGGTTTAATTTTAGTCCAAGCTTCTTATGGTGTTATATTTTTAAGAGTCTTTGTGGGAGTGCAATTGACTATGTAATTTGCACAGTTGATTTCTTCCACCCAATACTTTACACTTAATCCCTTAGATTGGATCATACAATTAGCCATTTCTTTTAATGTGCGGTTTTTTCTCTTAGAAACACCATTTTGTTGTGGTGTATATGGAACAATGTGTTGCATTTATATGCCCTGTGTAGTGCAACAACTTGTAAAATTATTGTTCACATATTCACCTCCATTATCTATTCTTAACTTTTGAATTTGATATCGAGATTGTTTTTCTACAAGGGCATTGTAGGTCAAAAACTTGTCAAAAACTTCACTCTTAAGTTTTAAGAAGTAAACCCAAGTATGTCTAGAAAAATCATCAATGAAAGTTAAGAAATACTTGCACCCAGAAAAGGAAGGAGAAGAAAGTGGACCACACAAGTCACTGTGAACAAGCTGCAAAGGGCCCGAGGCATGCCAAGAGGCACATTTGTCAAAACTGTCCCGATTATGTTTTCCGAGAACACAACCGAAAAAAACACCATCTTTGCATGAAACAAGAGGAAGACCAGTCACCATATATTGATTACATAGTTGTTGCAATGAGCGATAGTTTATATGACCAAACTGCTCATGCCAATGTTTGCTCAAGTCATCGCTATGAGAAACAAAAACTGATGAAAAATATGATGACCCAAAGTTGTCAAACTTGTACAACCTGGTAATATCATCAACAATTCCAATTGCAAGAACATGCTTAAGATATTTTACATCCTTGATTACAACTTGGTGAGGTGAAAACTCTATGGTTTTACCTTCACTTGAATGAGTGATTTGATAGATTGATAGAAAGTTACAAGAAAGACTTGGAACACATAATACATCATTGAAATGACCATTATCTACTTGAACTGTTCCAGATCCTACAACACTAAGAGATCTATCATCACCGACAAATATTTAGAGTAGAAAATATGTTTTTATCATTATCCATATGATAAGATGCTCCAGAATCAATAATCCACTCATCAAAAGAAGTAGTAGAAGTTGTATTGAAGGAGAAACCAGAAGCGTAAAGTGCATTTCCATGAGAAGAAGAAGAAGAAGTATAATCAATACTAATGTTGTGATTCTTCATTGTTGCTTCTAAAGCTGTCATCTTCTTGAAACATTTGGACTCATCATGACCATCTTTATCGCAAAAGTTGCAATGTCTGTCAGTCTTCTTATTTTTATATTTTTCTCCTTTGTCACCATTAGGAGTTGAAGTTGTCTGAGCTGGTTTGGGACCCTTATGTTTCTTGTTGTTGTAGCGAGGATGTTGCTTCTTGGGATTCTTGGGTTTATCTTTCTGTTGGGAAACTAAGGCTTTGTTGGAGGTACCTGCAGTGCTGATCACTCCAAGTTGTATAAGCTTATCTTCCTCTCTAATAAAATCAACACAAAAGGACTCAAGAGTGGGTTTTTGATAAGATTTTCCTATAGCCTCTCTCATGTCATAAAAGGTAGATACAAACAAAAAATATGCACTACCTATATTATAAAGAATAAGAGAGATGCAACGCTCTTCTTCCATTTTTATCTCACATTCTTCACATAAAATTCTAAGTGTTTTAAACTTAGATAGATAGTCTCCAAGGCAAGAAAAATCACTTGGACTCAAGGTCAGTACTTGATTTTCTAACTGTTGTGCTCGAATAATATTGATTTTACCAAACACAGATTCAATATTTTCCCAAGCTTCTTCGGGGTCATCAATTTCTTTAAGGTGGAACCTTAAATTAGGAGAGATGGACATTGTTATTAGTCCACGTGCTTCGTCACTCCTATTAGCCCATTTTTATTTATTATCATCATCAGTGGGTGCTTTTTCTCATCCCAAGGTAATCCGATACAAGCCTTTACTTCTTAATAAATCTTCCATATGAGATTTCCATTGGAAGTAGTTGGTGCTGGTAAGCAAGACATTACTTGTATAATCCATATTAAATATGCATATAATATGGATTTAAAAACTGAAACTGATGCTCTGGATGGAAAGAGATCGAAAATTTTGTGCAGCTTTAAAAAAAATGGCACTGAAAATGGACTTCGGATGTGAGATTTATGCCCTTTTAAAAAAAGGCATAAATGATAACCAAATGACCAGGTGATAGTGTAAGTTGATTTATGAAGTGACCCAATTTTATAAAGAGAAGTGGGGATCACTTTTACAATGAAGTTACTTTATAACAGAAAATCTGTATGCAAAATAAATAACTCTAAAATAAAATATTAAATCTACTTATAGTGATTCACTTTTATACTTGAAGTCAACTACACTTTACAATTTTAGCATGAACTTTTTCAAAAAAATGTAACAAAAGAGAGACTTGAACTCAAGACCTCTTACTTAATAAGGAAAATTTTAACCAAATGGTCTAACAAAACATATTGTAATGTTCAGAAGGAGGATTGGGGGTGTTGTTGTTGTTGTTGTTGGAAGATGGCCTTGGAGAGTGTGCTAAAAAAAAACTCTTTTCACACCAGAAATAAATTTCTCTTCTCGATGACAATAAGGGTTAGATCTCGGTTAGCTTACCTGGGAGATGCACATTTTCCTATCTGTTTCTGATTTGCTAAGATCGCACAGGGCATGGGGAAAAAATAATACACAGACCTAAAAGAGTAGCAACCTGGAAATAAATAATATAAAACCGAAATAAAACCAAAATACTACTGTGCAAAAATTTTAAAAATGCATATTCAAGCTTTATACCTCCGGATTTGACTGTAATGGCCATATCCTTGGAAAACGAAAACCTTTTCGAGTGAAACAAAAAGTGTTCCTAAATGAAACTAGTGCTTCGAATGAAATGGAACAGTCCTATCAGCCCATAAATGTACGAAAATGATAGAAAATGGAGATGAGGCAACTCGGCTTCATGATATCGATCTACAATAGGAGCGGGTCTTCAAACAGGCTCTGATACCATGTTCGACAACACAAGTATTCAAATAGAGGAAGAACACCTTCAGTAACCACTCACATGACCATATCAAATATCAACACACCGTTGTTTTCATGTGGTAAAACCCCTACGGGGAAACATCCACGACCCCAGCCAACCCGCCCACTTGGAGAATTTTATTAATGCAAAAGAAAAAGATTACAAAGAGATTTTACAAGAGAGTTTCTCACAATCGATCGTTGGAAAATGACCCTCCATGCTCTTTAAATAGAGATCATGGAACAATCGGGTTTTAATTCACATATCAATGGCCATTAAGATTGAGGAGAGTATGAACTGTCAGATCACTCTATGTCGGGAACATATCGTGACCGTCAGATGTCGTAACTACAAATGCATACTAATGCATACTAAACAAACACACTAAGAAACACACTTTTTCCTAACGACACATTAGACCAAGTAGTTATTAACTAAGTCCTAAGTGTTTAAATATCCTAACACACCTTTCCACGTCCTTGTAGGTCACTAGTGCCATAAGGGTATCCTCTTGGAAATCGACTATTCCTGCAGTGAAAAGGTGTCATTCACTTGTGAATTTTGTGTAATCTTCCTGGAACTCACTTCTCAAGAACACTGTGGCCTGCATTGAGTCTTGATAGGATTTCACCAAATGGCATAGATGCTCCAACTTCTTTAACGTGAAAACCAACTCCTTCTCATCCCTCCTTTCTCTATCCAATGTGACATTCGTAATGTCCATTCCTGCACCGATAAATTCAGATGTCTTGGTGCATTCAGTGTTGAGTAGCTTATCCTCTGTCATGATGAGAATCAAGCTATCTAGCGTGAGCCTTCTCTTCTTAGTGGTCCTCTTCATGATGACTTTTCTTTTTCTGTCATAGGCAATCACTTGTATGTCAATGACCTCATCCACAGGTTTGGGGATTTGTTGTTCTCCCTAGGTCATAGTATCCCCCAGGCTCCCGACTGTATGTATCTATTCCAGGATTGGTTCCTGAACTTCTTCCTAATGTTCTGATGGCTCAACCTCCATTTTTTGTGCACCGACTCGTAATCAACTATCGATGTGCCGATTTCTTGCTGTGGAACTTCCTCTTTCTGACCAGCTGATCCTAGCTCATCCCTCAAGCTATCCATTGGGGTTCCAGATAAGTCAATTAGTTCAATTTTTAAGACACTTTCAACCTCATGGTCACTCTGTGGAAGGTTTTGAATTGGAGCATCATGACCTGGGGTAGATTCTCTCTTAGGTTCCTTTTCCTTTATAATCTAAACTGGAGTCAATAGGGAAACCTTCAAACTCTCCTCATCATCATAGATGGTTATGAAGTCAAAAAAGGGGTTTGGTACACTTTTCCTACCTGGTGTCCTTGATATCTCAGGCTGGGTTGAAATCCCCCCTAGTGATCTGATCCGTGGTGATAAAACTTTAGGGTTTTCTGTCCCAATGATTTCTTCAAGTTGTATTGGCTCTAAGCCACTTGGATCTCCTCTTATTGCGATTGGGTCATCAGCATGGATCCTTGACATCTCTACGGGATCTGGGCCATTCTGTAACTAATTAATGATCCTCTGCATCCCTTCTAACAAGATAAATCCTCTTCTTTGTGCCTATGTAGTCTCTGCTGCTCTAATTTATTCCCTAACTCCGAGGGCCTCTTGAGCTAAATGTTCTATTGTCTCCACCTATTCATCCATTCTCAACACACCAATTTTTTCACGTGGTAAAACCCCTTCGGGAAAACATCCACGGTCCCAACCAATGCGACCACTTGGAGCATTTTATTAATGCAAACGAAAAAGATTACAAAGAGATTTTACAAGAGAGTTTCTCACAATCGATCATTGGAAAATGACCCTCCATGCTATTTAAATAGAGATCATGGACCAATCGGGTGTTAATCCACAATTCAATGGATGTTAAGATCAAGGAGAGTATGAACTATTAGATCACTCTATGTCGGGAAAATATCGTGACTGTCAGATGTCCTAACTACAAATGCATACTAAACAAACACACTAAGAAACACACTTTTTCCTAACGACACATTAGACCAAGTAGTTATTAAATAATTCCTAAGTGTCTAAATATCCTAACACACCTTTCCACGTCCTTGTAGGTCGCTAGCGCCATAAGGGTATCCTCTTGGAAATCGACTATTCCTGTAGTGAAAAGGTGTCATTCACTTGTGAATTTTTTGTAATCTTCCTGGAACTCACTTATCAAGAACACTGTGGCCTGCATTGAGTCTTGATAGTATTTCACCAAATGGTGCAGACGCTCCAACTCCTTTAATGTGGCATCCAACTCCTTCTCATCCCTCCTTTCTCTATACAATGTGACATCTGTAATGGCCATTCCTGTGCCGATAAGTTCGAATGTCTTGGTGTGTTCAGTGTTGAGTATATTATCCTCTGTCATGATGAGAATAAATATATCTAGCATGAGCCTTCTCTTCTTAGTGGTCCTCTTCATCATGGATTTTGTTTTTCTGTCATAGGCGATCGCTTGTATGTCAGTGACCTCATCCAAAGGTTTGGGGATTTGTTGTTCTCGCTAGGTCATAGTATCCCCTAGACTCTCGGCTGTATGTATCTGTTCCAGGATTGGTTCCTGAACTTATTCCATATGTTCTGATGGCTTGAACTCCATTTGTTGTGCACCGGCTAGTGAGGTATCGACCGAAATTGAAAATTCAGGGGTAGGTATGGTACTTACTTGGTAATCAACTGTCGATGTGCCAATTTCTTTCTATGTAACTTCCTCTTTTTGACCACCCGATCCCATCTCATCCCTTCAACTATCCATGGGGGTTCCCAAAAATTCAATTAGTTCAGTGTCTAAGACACTTTCGACCTCATGGTCACTTTGTGAAAGATTTTGAATTGGAGCATCGTGACCTGGGGTAGATTCTCTCTTAGGTTCCTTTTCCTTTGTAATCTACATTGGAGTTAATAGGGAAACCTTTGAACTCTCTTCATCATCATAGATGGTTATTAAGTAAAAATATGGGTTTGGTACACTTGTCCTACCTGGTGTCCTTGATATCTCAGGATGGGTTGAAATTCCCCCTGGTGATCTAATCTGTGGTGATAAAACTTCAGGGTTTTCTGTCCCGATGATTTCTTCAAGTTGTATTGGATCTAAGTCACTTGGATCTCCTCTTATTTAGATTGGGTCATTAGTGTGGATCCTCGACATCTCTATGGGATATGGGCCATTCTGTAATTGATTAATGATCCTTTGTGCCCCTTCTATAAGGAGCAATCCTCTTCTTTGTGCCTCTGCAGTCTCTGGTGCTCTAATTTATTCCCTAACTTTGAGGGCCTCTTGATCCGAATGTTCTATTGTCTCCACCTGTTCATCCATTTTCAACACACTGATGTTTTCACATGGTAAAACCCCTATGGGGAAACATCCATGGCCCCATCCAACGTGACCACTTGGAGCATTTTATTAATGCAAAAGAAAAAGATTACAAAGATATTTTACAAGAGAGTTTCTCACAATCGATAGTTCACAAATGACTCTCCATGATATTTAAATAGAGATCATGGACCAATAAGGTTTTAAGCCATAGATCAATGGCCGTTAATATCGAGGAGAGTATGAACCGTCGGATCACTCTATGTCAGGAACATATCGTGACCGTTAGATGTCCTAACTACAAATGCATACTAATGCATACTAAACAAACACACTAAGAAACACACTTTTTCCTAAAGACACATTAGACCAAGTAGTTATTAACTAAGTCCTAAGTGTCTAAATATCCTAACACACCTTTCCATGTCCTTGTAGGTCGCTTAGTTCCATAAGGGTATCCTCTTGGAAATCGGCTATTCCTGCAGTGAAAAGGTGTCGTTTACTTGTAAATTTTGTGTAATATTCCTGGATCTCACTTCTCAAGAACACCATGGCCTGCGTGGAGTCTTGATAGTATTTCACCAAATGGCGTAGATGATCCAAATCCTTTAATGCGGAGGCCAACTCCTTCTCATCCCTCCTTTCTCTATCTAATGTGACATCCGTAATGGACATTCCTGTGCCGATAAGTTTGGATGTCTTGGTGTGTTCAATGTGCAATCCTCTTCTTTGTGCCTCTGTAGTCTCTGTTGCTCTAATTTATTCCCTAAATCTGAGGGCCTCTTGAGCCGAATGTTCTATTGTCTCCACCTATTCATCCATTCTCATAGCCTTGAACTTGGTCATGTTCGGGTTGGAGATCCTCTATACTACCTCCTCCTAGTCCTGAGCGCACTCTGTGAAAATTTCATTCTCAATTTGTCATGCACGTATGGCCAACATGAGGATACCTGTGAAGCATGTTGGGGGACCAAGCCTTTAGGGCCGTGCTTGTGGAATCGTCTTGTCAGAAACCTGAATTCAAGTTGGATCATCCCTTCTTGTTTGGCTTAAGGGGTGTCCTTTACCAAATAAAACCCCACATGGAAGTTGTAGGGTATGAAAGCCCGCTTCTTGTCCTTGACTAGCGTGACATTATAACTCTGCAGGATATTCTGATAGCATATTTATCCCACAATTAGTCAGTCTGGGATGTGATCAGGGAGTATATGAGGTGCTATGATGGCCTCAAACACCCTGATATAGGTTGTGTGTTAATCTAAATACCAGTACCCTACCTTCTCTACCATTTTCTTGGCGGCTGCGGATAGTCTCAGGAATTTCTTTTTGAATATAATAAAATGAATACGGGCGATGAAATCATCGTAAGTGAGTGCATAGAATTTTTTGTACCTGTTCTCCCATAGTATTCTGAAGTAAACATGAACAAGGAGCTCCACAACATGCCAACTTAAATTGATGCTGATGAAGACATTCCTCGCATACATAACATTGAGTAAGTATGAAGCCATGTGGAAAGCAGGTGCTTCCCCTTCTTTCAGTGTTTGAGCTTGCTGTACACAGATGCTCAATTGCTTGGAAATTATTGCTCCCCAGTTGTAGTTGCTTCCGGATATCGCCACTATGTATGCCAAGGGAATCCATGCTTCTGAAAACTTGGAGTTGTCCTTCTCTCCATATAGTCGGCAAATGAGATCCATCCAGTAGATGTATGGCTCCCTCAAGTTAACTGTCCCATACCAGACATTACTCCAGTTTGTAAAATTCTTGTATTCCTTCCACCATGAGGCCATCAACCAGTTGGTGTCGTGGAATTCATATAACTTCACCATGAAGTTTGTTTTTAGCCACTCCTCTAGGTCTCTGGTTTTCTAGTACTTTTGGACTTCTATCAGGAGGAAAAATCTGACACACCCACCATTCTCATCGTTGGTTAAGAATTTCTACGCATCTATATGGTCGATTACCCACTTCAAAACCTTCATGCATGGGAAAACTGGGGTTCTGCAGGCTACCATGTGCAATTATGACCGTTAGATATTTGGGAACACTTGGTCGTCAAGAACCCTTACATACAGATCGTTGTGTGGGATACATTTTGGGTACTCCTATCATCTCATTCTGTTGAATAGGTCTCCCCACTGTGGGAGCATTAATTTGGATATAGTGTTTTCTTATGTATCACTGAAGACCGAAGGTTGAAAAAAAGCTTTCTTTGTTGAGGTTTTTACGATAGTCTTTGCCCTGGGAGTGTACTCCAACTTCCTCGGAGTGCTAGGAGAAGAACCTTCACCTTTTTTTGATTCCTTTAGCTTGGGTTCTCTCGACGAGCGTCTGGTGGTTAGATTTATTTGAGGCATTTTCCATCCATCTTAGAAAATAGTTAGAGACTGTGCGAGAAATCAGATGCATATAAAAAATTATGATCGCCGAATTGACAAACTTTAACACATACCTCAACTGCTTGTTTAACCTGGTTTTGATAATCCGAGAATTGACACAGTCTCGAGATGCTTGCTTTGCTTCTTCAGATGCTCTGGAATTTGAACTTGTGTGAAGAATGAAAATGTTCAAATCCATTCTTGTGATTTAAACATGGATGAACTTACCTTGTCGTATCAACCATTCAATTTGGGTTATGAGTGTAGTTCTATAAAATCTGTTGACATATCTTCAAATACGTGTAAAATTAAATTCAACTGTAGGTTGATGGCGCGGGTGCGGGTTGTAACGTAGCCTATCGGTGATTTCAAATTGATGTTGTTCAATCGGTGCATGAGGTAGCAACAAATGCAAGATGAATCATTAACTAGTCTATTAAATGTCAGAATCCAATCGTATCTCGTGCCAAAAACATCCCATCGTTTCGCTAGTCCAGCTGGTGAGTTGGAGGTCAGGGTTTATCTTTAAACACTTTTCGTTGATATATCCTTGCAAAATATCCGACGCCGATCGATCTTTCCATAAAAAGATGATATGGAAAAGATGTCTAGGAGGCGTGACTAGGACACATGGAACCTTAATATGACTCAGGATGAAACTAGGCCGTGTGAACGCGATAAAGACACATGGAAATCGAGACCGAAGTCTTCATTTACTCGTGTTAATCAGAATCAAAATTTTCCTTAAGCTAAACATTCTAAAACATTATCCCATCCTTCCGACGCCGAAAAGTATCAAGGATCAACGATCGACGATAAACCTACCCAAGCGCTCCTGGATTGACCCTCTCGAAAATTACCCGATGCCGGAAGTGTATTGGGAGTCAGTGATCGACGATATGTTTAACGCAAAAAAAATCAATTGTTTTAATATTTTTTTATTTTCCCTGACCCCAAGCAAGCACATCGGTCATTGACTATCGAGGTTTTTTGTGGCTTTTGTCAATGTATATTCCTCCCGTACTTTGCCGACGTCGATGGGGATCGACTATAGCCTAAATATTTGTAGAGAATAACTTACACAAACCAACTCCACCTTCTACTGAAGCCAATGATTCATCGACGATTATTGTAATTGTATGGCCACTTTATCTGCTTGAATATTTTACGCCGAACACAAGCGCGTTAGTCGCAATGTTAGCTGCAGATTATTAATTAGAATGTCAAGTTCTTTTATACACAAGGTTTCTTTTAACAAGTTAAAACACATCGAATTGATCAATAAGAGTCATCAAAAAAAAATAAACCATCCCTCCATAGTGAACTCAATTTAGATAGTCAAAGAAAACAAGTCGTACCCAAAAAGTGATAAAATTTCATAGGGATTTTAGGGTGTGTTGAGCACTCAACAGGGCCCTAGACTTCTATTGACATAGATAAATGGTTCTTCTAGTGTCTCATCATTTTTTGTGACCACAACAACCCCCCTTTACTTTTTCTTTGACAAGCGAAAGGAAAGTTCCCCCCTACTAAAATTTCAAACCTATTTCCTAATCCTCTACTGCTTGAGATTAATTCTATTTATTTTCCTACCTTGAGGGAGTTGGGGGTTTAATCTTGATTGATGATTATCTTTGATGGGTGTTGATTATTCATTTCAATTTGATGATTTCAAATGTCTTCATGATGCTTTTGACCTATGATGTTTTTTTGACATTTTTAAGATGGAATTGACACGTTATATTCATACCTTTTATTGATTCCAAAGTGATTGATGATATTATGTGGGTGCAAGGTTTGATGTTCCATTGCATGTCTTGAATACGTTTGTCATTGATGATTTTCCTGATTGACTAAATCAAACTATGTATATTTCTGCATGCATGTTGTGCTTCATGTTTTCATATTTATGCTCTCGTATATGATCCCACCGTTTGGTTTCAGACTCTTATCTTCAGTCACACAATCACTACTCCTTCTCTTGAGGTTGAGACTTAGCACATGCGGTTTTCAGGAAACTTATCTACAACTATCCGTGATTATATTTCAATAGACCCAAAACTCGTGTATGATGTTGCTTGAAGGCAGGGAATATAACGTTCATGATGTATTGGAAGGAGTCCTTTTAATACATTGACCGATCTCCTATTCTTTGTGGTAGCAGGAGCAGGGTAGTGTGATCACTTTATTCACACAATTTCTTCAGCCTTGAGATATATATGGGGGGGAATCCATTTATATTATTCCTCCTTCCTATACCTCTTTCTATCCTAACATTTTTTGTAATTTGAAGCTAACGATCAAAATTATGGATTAAACCTTGTCTTTCCCAAGGCTCATCTAGAGTTGTATTTTTATTACCATTGTGGTGATGAGGCCATAGCTTTGATCCTTTTCCAGGGCTTTGATCCTTACCAGGATATCCCCCATTGAGAAGCGATCTACCTTGGATTGCATTTTCCTTGAGATCCTAAGCTCCCAAGGCTATTGGATCCACCTCTCCCACATGCCTGTCCCTGAGCCTCTTTAGATTGATCTCTACTAGGTTCCTCTTTTGTACTTTTCTCTCTCAAAAAATTCAAGCCCAAGGTATATTGAGCTTCATGGATGAAGGTATTCATTGTGTCATTTCCCAATGTATGCTCACTATCTGTCACAATCAATATCACACATTGTGGTTTGGCATGGGGACCTATACCTTGACCTGATTGTATTCCCTATATTTGTGATCCTAGTAGGTATTCCCTCTGAGATGTTTATCTTGACTATATTGGCATGTGTCCTACATCCATTTAGAATGGATATCCTCTTACCATTCATCATTATTTGTAATGTTTATTTTTCACACGATGTTTCATCTTTGTTCCCTTGGTTGTTGTTACATAGCCGACCCCCTAACCTCTCTTAGGACGGTGAGGTGTCAAAATTTCCCCTTCATTTCTTTGATTATTTTCCATAAACAAATACCATAGTTGGATTCCACTCGTCAAGATATTTCCAATGACTATAACCATGCTCAAATCTGAGCTCCGGATCAAAAGTTATGGCCTTATAAAGTTTCAAGGTTTTCATCCACCATTGTCACCTCACTTCCACAAGGAATTCACATGGGCTCCTGTCATTGGTGCCATATGACATGAAACTAACATGGATGTTTATGTGGAACCTTCCACTTGGCATGTCGGGCCCACATTTAATATTGGATCCCTCTTCATCGTCGAAATTCATCCATTCCAAAATGCTATAGATCATGTTGATCAAATCCTCCCAAAAACGTTCATCCCTTCTAACCCAACCAATTTTCCCGATCCGATCAACCCATTTCTGATCATATCCTCCCGACGATGGTTATCTCTTTCCTGACAATCAACTCTTCCGATCAGGTTGTTCCTGACCCGCTCAACCCATTTCCAATTAGATTCTCCTAACGATGATCATATTTTCTGATGAGATCATTCTCGACCTGATCATATCCCTTCCGATCCAACCATATCTTCCTGATCTGATCAATGTTTCCCAATCTGGTCAGCATTCCCGACACGACCAAATCTTCCCGAAATACCATTCAAGCAACATTTTTTAAACGACCATATCTTGGGCTATACGTGTCAGAATTGAGCTCATGATACCTTGTTGGAAAGGTATTGAGTAGAGGAATGAAATGGAAGAGTTCTTAAGGTCATTAAAGTGATAGAAAATATAAAAAATTGTAGAGAACAATAGGCCACGAATTTGGGGGCGAAATGGATTGTGCATACTTTAGACAATCATATCTAGATCTACGAGTAACGAAATCAGGCCCATGATAGCTTGATGGAAATATGGAGAAGAGAAGAATAGGTTGGGATGGAAACATGGAGAAGAGAAGAATAGGTTGGGATGGAAATTTCTAGCATATTAAGAGTAGAAAAGGTCAAAAAATAAAAAACATAGATGGAACTCAAATTCAGATGAAGAACTAGATATGCAGACTTCCAACAATCAGACTTCCAAGAACTGAAGAGTCTCTCTCGTGTATAATAAAAGAGAACTCATAGGATGTAAGAATGACGTTTTATCTTTGTAACAAAATATGATACTATTATTTCTAAGTAATAAAGGGAAGGATTCATTTTAGAAATATGTCATGTTGATGGGTGTACATGAGACTATTCTTTATGCATTTATCTTCTCCTTGAGTAGATAGGATTCTCTTGTATGAATTATTTATGCACTTTGTTTTGTCTTCTTATGCTATCACTTGTTTCCTTGTGGGTACATAAATGATGATATAGATGCATTGTATAACTAATTGTCTGTGTATTTTCAACATTGTTGCTATCACATATCATTAGAATACATGATTTTTTTTTCTGATTCTAATGATATTATCTCTCCTTGTACTCACTCTTGTAGTTTTTATTTCGGGATAGATTAGAGTTAGCTAGGATTATATTAATTTTATTTTAGTTTTATTAGCCTTAGGATTAAATAGAACACTTTGGGGGGAAGTCTGTTGTATTTCACCTTTTATTTGTCTTAATTATGAGTGGCGGAGAGGCCCATGAACTTGCAGGAAACACTACACCAAATTAGAGTAGGTATGATTGGGACATGCCATCGAACATTCTCCCTCATATGATTGACAAGCCATTCAAACCCGTCAACATGGTGGCACAATATCTACCCTATCTAGACCAGAGGGGAATCCATCTAGGATTTCCATTAGAGTTTCAGTTCGATAGGGAGAATCCATCCAGGATCTCTATTAGAGCTTCATTTTGGGGTTTGTTTTCAGTTTTGGGTCGTAGTGATATTCTTGGAGAGGTTGTGGCACTTGGAGGGTTTGATCTCATCTATTGAGGAGTCCATGACATGATTCTGGGATTTTTTCTTGTATTGTGTGTTTTCCATTGATGTATTGCAACTTCCGTAGCAACCTTTGGATCATTGTATTCAGATCTTCATCATAATAAAATACCACATATTGTCCCTTCTATTTCTAGTGTATTTTTATTAGATGCAATATGTTTGAAAAAATGTCTATTAGTAGAATACATGCAAATTGTTTGTGAAAATTTGTCAACCAGATTAGAACATCAAGAAAACTTATTGCAAATAAGGAAATAATATCCCATCCCATTCTATTTAGGATATTACAGTGGTATCAACATTGGTGATCTTTCCAGCCTGTGATTGCATCAAAGCACTTTCCTTAGCCAAATAAGGGGAAACAAATTGCAAAATGTTTTTAAATGAAAAAAGGGGCGACACATTTCAGGATACATTCTGAAACTTTTTAAGCATATTTTTCCAAAAAAAATTGCATATTTGTATTCCTCTCGGAAAAATACCCAATTTAAGAAATACAATCGGTCGAAATAGAGTCTGAGAAGTAAATTTATCATCATTTTAATTTTTGTAAATTTTCAGGGTTTTTTTCCAGAAAATGTTGCATGATTCAAAGTGAAGAAAAATCAGTGGGAAGGAAATCAGATTATGTACATACAGGTGTAAGAAAGGATGGGAATATGTTTTTCACTTAGGTGGTTAAACCCGATGGAGGAAGATCTAGAGGAAGATCTAGAGCTCGTGTTTGATATCTCGAGGACACTAGAAACAATTAAAAACATGCCTTACCACTACCAAGAGTATTTAACATTGAGGGACGAGATCCGAACATATTTTCCCTTTACTATTTCACCCTCAAGTACGAATGTTGTCCCTCAAAGGTGGACGAGGATTCCTTTAAAGGCACATGGTAGAAATTAAAGGGAAAAGAGTATGAAGGACAGGTGGAGGAGCATGCATCTAGCCATGTTGAGGACATGTGCATAAAGGAGGACCAAACAATAACCCATGATATGTCATCAGAGCTAGCCAGTGAGGTTGATGACACTAGTGTGTTGGATGGGTATACGTCTGATGAATCGACAAAATATGAGGAGACAACATCTTGTGATGACTATGAAGAGATGTGCCAATCAACCAATATCCACCTGGATCATTCCTCCCCCCTTAGGAAGCAATGGTATTCATTGTATTGAGTGCCCCCATCAGGTGAGGAAATTTATGTTGAATTTGGCTTCGGGTGAGCCACTTTCCTTAGTGCAGGAGCTACCCTTCCTTGACAACCCGATAAAGTTGGATCCTTTGTTGGTGAGTTCCCTTGACCTATGTGTCCACTATCTGATTAGTGGATGTATATTCTATGTAGTTAGGGTTGAGATCTGTTGGTGTCAACTGTTTTTTGATCTCCAAGGTGTCCAATAATGGTGGAAAATATGGTCGGAGGAGGTCCAAATTGAACACTGTGTGCAAGCCAATGAATGGGGGAGTGTTGAGCTCAAAAGTATTGTCACCCACAACCTTGGTGATAGTGTAGTGGCCATAGAGAAGTGGAAGGAGATTCCAATGGGGCCCTGTAAGGCATTCTTTATGCAAATGAAACTAGACCTTGTCTCCCACCCGAAACTTGTGCGGTACCCGGTGTTGGTCATGGCGCTTCTTGTACTTAGCATTGACTTTCTGCAAAATATCTTGGACCTATTAGAGGATGAGTTGAATCCACTCAATGAATATGGTGGCTTTGTCGGCCTCAGTCTAAACATGGGAAGAATCTTTCTGTTTGGTTTCAAGAGGTAGTGCAACATCAATGGGAGCCAAGAGTTGGAATCCCAACCCCACCTTAAAGGGGCTATGATGAGTGGAGCTATGGAGAGCCCCGTTGTAGTTGTGTTGAACATAGGTGTTGAGATCTATTCCTTCTTCTGAAATTTCCCTTCCTTTTCTATTTTCCCAACTTATTTTTTCCATTTCTTTTCCGTCTTCTATACCTACCCTCATTCCCCTTTTCTTTTCTCCCTTATGTTTTCCCTTTCTAGCCACTATACTTATTCGTATTTAAACTATCCATGGGTTCATGGGTAGGTGGAATTGTAGGTTTTCATCTCCATCCATATTCCTATGCCATGAGTCTAACCGACCTCCTTGTTAGAATATACTTGACCATTTTTTAAAATTCGCAGGTTCACGGGTTCAAGCCTTCATCTTCCAAGTTTCACAATCTCCACTTTGCACCCAAAGGCCTGTGATATATATTATGACCGTTAGACTTGTCATAGGAATTGAGCCCTGAAGTATTTCATTTCTCCTATATCCAAGTCCGACCGAGTGCTTTGCGACACTTAGATTATTTTTTATTGTTCGCAACCGCAGGTTCGCAGGTTGGCGGGTTCACAAAAGGCTCCAAATTCAAATTTCTCTTGTCCGTCCCCACCATCTTCATGATTTTCCCAATATGAATTTAGTGTGGTTTAATGATAATAACTGATCATGTAGGCTTTGTAAATATCGTCATTAATAGAGAATGGCTTGAGGAGATTTTTTCATTAAATTGCACTAAAGCACGATTTGCCAAAGGTTATATTATTGTTATCTCTCCGAAAGGATTCATTTCAAATTGTTATCCAGTTGATAGAATACTCTCATAAACCTATGGAAACAATAACTATACAACATTTATGTGGTGATACTTTGAATATTTTTGGTCGTGAAGACCAAAAATTTTAGTGGTCCAAAGCATATTCATATTACTCATCTCCTCCTGCATAAAAATATGTAATCTGGAGATCGGGAATTGCTCGCACAAAGTTTGTTCCTAAGGTATTCAAATTCAAATAACTTTTTGCATGGTGCGTTTAGAATTACGTGTCGAGCCAACGAATTATACAACTCCAAGATAATTTCCCCATATCCCTGTCACTGCAAGTTTTTCATAAGAAGTTGAAGCTCCCAGAGCCAACACTTAACTTCAAAGGATAAGACCACAAAGACTTTATGAAGAAACATGATAATGGGTTGGATCTCTTTCCTGAATATTTGGAGAACCCCGCGTCTGTTCCATAAGAGATAACCAAGATTCAGGTTGACTCTTTTAAAAATCCTTTTTGGGAAATCGCTTGGTTGTTTACCAGGTTGACAGGTTAGGAAATCACCACCACTATTTCTCGCATGCTTATTTATATTTTATATTTTACATTTAAATAACATGCTATCTTTGACTAGGGAAAATTGATTTCAATTGAAATATCATCCCAATTATCACATTACAAAAGGGACAAGAAATTATTTATGGCTTCCTATTTGGTATTTGTGATAGTGCATTGTTGCCAATTTCCAAAATTGACTATGTGTAAGAGGGTAAAATGTGAAATAGATCCAGTTACCTTCTAGTATCAGGCATTGTGGAGAAAAAATACTTCTCTATATTTTTATGAAGTTTACAATGATTTCATCTCGGTCTTCAAAGGACTATTGTTTGGTAAAAATACCCCCAGGATATCTGACCAGGATAATAAATTCTTGGAGAAAAATGGAATGATAGAACATATGGAAAATCATAGTGTTATCAAGATATTTTGTTCCAAAGAAAATCCCTCTTTTCTTCCATACCATGTATTTGGAAGTGTTTTTATTATGAAAGTGGCAAGGAAATACAATTTCCGTCTGCACTTTTTCCACGAAAAATGAAAAAATAAATGCATCCTCTTGTCGTGGAAACTTGGAGACTTCATATTCAGGAACATAAATAAAATTTATGAGTTTGGAAATCCCTTCAACAATGTAAATCTGAAGTATGCTGAAAAGATAAAGGGGTTTGACCCTAACAAAATCATCATGGAACATATGCTGTTAGTAGGATTCAAAAACTCGTTCATTCATATTGTTTTGAATAAAGAAGAAGATAACAACCAAGGTGATCCTATACATAATGTTGGTGACTTGGAAACAATATTTAGTACTAACAAGTTTTACAAGAAAAAATGAAAGGGTCCCAGTGAAAAGAGCGCCCAGTCTCTAGTTGTTACTGCTAAAACCATGTAATGTTCTTGAATTGGCTAGTCTACAAAACTTTGCTAATGTGTGTGTAGAATTAATTGTTTATAGCATATAAATGAGCATTCAAATAATAATGGCGACAAAAGACTGCAAATCTTATATTATGAAATATCCATGGAGTACAAATGTTGAATGCAGTTGAATAACATGAATCACTCGGCTAGATCAATGACAAAAGGATCTTATCTGAAATACAAAAGAAACTAAAACAATAATCCCTGATACTTGAAGAATGTTGTGGAATGCAATGGATGAGATGAATAACTATTTCAAATATGTCAGCTCGCACAATAACTGCTGCAAGTCTGGAAAGTTTTCCCTGGTGGATATACCTCTCGAAAATTCCTAGAAATTGTCCCAAACAATGCGCCCTACTCTACCTCATAGCCCTGGTGACTTTCCATACCTCAACTAGTGTATCTAGTCCCCAGATGGATACCCCTGGGGGAAATGCATCACCTCTGCTATGGAAAAATGTGCCCTAGTGATTCCACCATCAAAATCGGTTGATGTGTGTCTCAAAATGATCTCCCAGGTCTACTGGGAAATGGGTCAGAAGGATTTCCTAGGATATGAATTGATGATCGCTCGGGAACCCAGAATGTGTCTTCCCCAAGTGTCACACTCCCAATTTCTGGAAAGTACACCCCAGATTATTCTTTCATCGAAATATGATGAGGAAATAGGAAAAACATGTTCCTTACCTTCCTCTCAACTAGGTTGGAGGGGAATCTCTAAACTCTCCCTGAAAGGAACAAGTCGATCCACTGAACCTCCTAAGAAGTTGCGCTCTCATCTTGAATAAGTGTTCCCTTGCTACTGGAATATGTGTAAATGCTACTGAAGAATGATGGAAGACCTATGTGATCTTCCCGATGACTAGGGTTTGTCTCTCAACACCAAAATCAACCAACTAGTGTATTCCTCCTGGAATCCACTGAACTATCTCTCCTGAGATGTGCCTCTCTCCTCAATGACAAGTCAAAATCTACATAATGATGAATTAGGTCGTTGAAACTTCTCTTATAGCTTCCTGAAACCCTAATTCATTGTTAACTTCTAATTTTAGCTTGTCTGTTCTATTTTTAGCTCAAATTAGATTAAAATCACTTTTATCCACTTTTAGCTCAATGTCACTTTACGAATATAACACCTTTGACTGGAGTGACCTCTAGTAACCTTGTTTACCCTTTTATGTCCCTGGCTATAGTCTAACGGGGTGGTTTAGAAAATTAAGCCTCCTCTATGTGTTACCCATGATTTTGGTCATCTTGATGGTGTATTGATGATGGTGTACTCAAGCTCCCAACAAGAACTTTCTCCTGAGAAAAGTGACATTCATCTCCTTCCAGAAAACATATTTTTGAAGAGAGTTCGTAGGCTGCTTATAGCCTAGGGTGCGAGAATGACCCATTCTCACAGGCTACCTTCAACTAGGGTGTGAACTTCTCGCACTTTGCTCTATTTCTAGGGTGAGAACTTGTTCTCAAGCTTGGAAAAAGGAAGAAGTCTCGAGGGTTCTAGAAGGGAATCTTCTAGAGAATGGGTTGGCATTCGAATGGTTATCATTTTACTAGTTTCCCTGATTTGGTGGGATCATTATCATCCATGTAACCATCTCATCCTCCCCTATATATTGATGAGATTCTCATGGAAAAGGTTAAGCAAGATTAATTGGAGAATTGGTGAAGGAATTGTGTGAAGAACCCAACTTGAACAGGAGCTTGGAGACTTTAGCAAGTCTATCAAGAGGATTCAGATCTTCTTCATGCAAGGATCGAGCAAGTGTGTGTGTTGGAACTAAGAGTCACCGAAAGGAAGCTTGCGACATCAAGGCGATCAGGTTGTATCTTCTAGTTTTGATTAATATGATACAGTGGCATGTCCTTTTCTCATAAAGTCATTCTTACTTTATTGTGTAATTCCTTGATCATACACATAAGTTGACAATTGAATATATTTTTCTATCTTCACTTTGGTTGGTTTGTGTTGTCTTGGTCTTGACCTCACGAGAGCACCGGAGTGAAGCGGGCGCAACAGAGACCCTGGGAAGCGATACAAAGGTATGTCACTTATTCCTCCTTACTAGATAATTCAATGGTCATAACTTAGGGAAAGAGTCATTTCCTATCCTGTTTTGTTCTAGATCTAGGTGGATCTAGGGAGATCTGTTAGTGTCCGCACCTACCGATTAGTCCAATAACAAAATTGGCGACTCCACTGGGGAGGCAACCCATTTTTTTGTGGTTTTTGGTGTTTTCCTTGGCCATTTTCTCAGCCTTACCTTTCTCCATTTCTATCAATCTTTGAGTCTTCAAGACACCCTGATAGACCCTCTGGGTCCAGAAGTTCCTTCAATTTTTTTTGTCTTTTTCCAAAAATTTGCCTAGTTTCAGGCATTCTTGCACTGAACCCCACAGTGGCCTGCGATAAAACCTTGAGTTCGCACTCTGCTATTAAGTCCAGTGTGAGGTTCCTGCACTCTACTCAAAGCTATCCTGCGAGAATGACCCATTCTCGCATTGTGCAACACTGATGGCCTGTAAACCCTTTTTAAAAAAATTTTGGATTTAAGATTTTTGCATGTTCAGCCGCCCAGATCAGTGTAGGTGTCTAAAAAGAACTTCTTGGACCATTGGTTGATGTTTTCTTGTCTTCGGATTTTGTGCACGATCAGTCTTCGGAGATCAAAGACTCTTCCTGTCCATCTTTCTCTCAACTCTCATCTCTTGACTTGTCTTAGAAAATATATACTCTCTGATCCTGGAATCTGAGTACTTGTTTGGTTAGGAGCCAGTAATCGGTTTGAAAGTTGGGATTCTTTGTCTTTCTCATTTGCTCATTATTTGGAAGATCATTATTCTCTTGCAATTGAAAAGACTAGTTTTGTCTGCTTGTTCTTTTTGTTTCCATTGAAAGATTGGTTTGGGTTTTTGTTTATTGCTTGTTCATTAGTTATTGGTTTTCCTTACTCTCACCACCATGGTGTGGATCCTTTTTGAAAAGTAAAAAATATTTTTCTTTTAAAAGCATTTTCGTTTTTGAAAATATTGAAAATCAATTGTTGAAATTATTGAAAAAGAACAAATAGAGAATTGTCATTATTGCGTGATTCGTTGAGATTGCATTTTAAAGAAAATTGTGCATCGTAGTTCAAGATTGTTCCAGAACACTTCTCTTTCCCTCCCGTACATAGAATTCATCGAACGAAAATTGATATATTTCATTCCTATCTATGCATTTTTGGGTCAGAGTCTCACACACCATCAGTTTGATCTCTGTTTCCTTTGAGTAACAACAACCCTTAATAACATTGCGCAATTTTAAAATTTAACTAGTAACTCTTTTCTAGGTCTCTATTACACCAACATTTAGCTAGGATAGCGCTTTGGAATAGGCAGAGAGATACACTCTTCAAAACACAAAACACACAATAGCATCTTGTGTTAAGGAGTGTCAAATTCCATTTACAACATTTTGTCCTGGGAAGCCCTTCTCACACAAGGGTTAAACCCGAGGTCGCATTGATATTGACAGAGTTACTCACCCTGCTTTTTCGATATCAGTGTAGAGATTGCATGTATTATGGGGGTCACTTGGAGGGTACTATTGTTGCTCTAGCAACCTGCATATGTACGCGGGTTGTCTACTTATCCGAGCGCATATGTACACGTGCTGACCCAAAGCAGGGCGCGTACACCTCTGTACTTCCTTAAAAAATAAAGAAAAAATAAATTCTTATAGGGAAGGGAGAACTGGTATGGCACCTGAAAGTGACCAGAATCCCTTAAAAGACTCAGAAGACTCAACAAAAACTCGAAAGGAAGAAAAACCAATCAGACAACTCAAAATCCCCTAAAACCATAGAGGCTTCCCCAGTATGGTCGCCATTTCTTCTAGCAAGAAATATACCCCTATGACTACACCAAGGTTCAGAATGTAGGAATATCAATTAACCATCTAAAAGTCAACTACTTCTCTAAACTACCCCAAACATACCAAAAATCATACAAGAAAAGCAAAGATGAGAGGGATAGGGTAATTATACCTCTACCCCACGTCTGGTGATGATCCCCTCATGCTTGAAATCTTGTTGACTACATGCCTCCTCCCAAGGTTGACCTGCATTCAAATATAGACAAATAAAAAACTACAAGCATTTTATTTCATATACAAATTAGGGTTAGATGTTAGAATTTCAAAACATAAACCAATAAAAGCATTCAATACACCATGATTTAGGACAGGAAATTTAATTATTTTATTAATAACTCAATGATTATACCTTTACAACCAAAGTCGGCTACTGCTCCATGAACCTGGTCTGGGATCCTCTTCACCAAGCTCCAAGTGCACCTTTGTATGGCTTCTCCTCTCAACCTTCTGATCTCTTCTTGGGAAGTGAATGGGTTTTGATGGAGCAAGAAGGGCTAATTGGGGAATGCTGAGGCAATTCTCACAAAAGGGATGCAATAACTTGGGCAAGGAGGGGATGTGAAATTGAGCAGGTTTTCACTATTCTTATGTCTACATGTAAAATGAGACCCCAACACCTCCTGTTATATGACAAAAGGATGTTTTTTCGGTTGGGTGACGGGCTATAGGAGGTGGATTAGTTGGGAAACTACCCAATTGCCTGTAATCTCAACTAATTCCTTGCAACTTTTTTATTTTTTGCAAATTTTGCAAGTATACGCGGGTTGTAATGGTGCAACATATGTATGTATATGAGCTATAGTGGTGAAGAAAGTGTATGTACACGGGAAATATTGGTGCAGGGTGCGTACATCTTCAAAAAATGGCTTTTTAGAAGTGAAACTTAGTAGTGCTTTGGAAAAAAATGCAAGTAAGAGGGCCAAAGATCATGTATGCATGTGTAGAGAAATTTAGGGTTATAACAATGAATCGGGTCAACTCTTTTAAAAACCCCTTTTGAGAAATCGCTTGGTTGTTTACCAAGTTGACAAGTTAGGAAAGCACCGCCACTATTTCTTGCATGATTCTTTATATTTTATATTTTATATTTTATATTTTACAGTTAAATAACATGCTATCTTTGACTGGAGAAAATTGATTTCCATTGAATCTCATCCCAATTATCACATTACAAAAGGGACGATAAATTCTTTCTGGCTTCCTATTTGGTATTTGCGATAATGTATTGTTGTCAATTTCCAAAATTGACTATGTGTAAGAGGGTAAACTGTGAAATAGATCTAGTTACCTTATGGTATCATGCATTGTGGAGACACAAGAATTATTTGTATTTTTACGAAGTTTACAATGATTTCGTCTCGGACTTCAAAGGACTATTTTTTGGTAAAAATACCCTCAGGATATTTGACCAAGTGTTGGTGGACCTACATGATTTTTTCTTTTTCAAGTGACAAATGACAATTCCTGTATCTGCCAATGCTTGATCCTGTAAATATTTCTATTTGAAGGTGACTATTCGGTTGTAAAGAGTGTATTTTGATTGTTCCTATTTATTTTTTATCTTGCGTTTTCCGTGCTTCATTCATGAATGAAAGCATGAATGAAGCATTAAAACTTATAATCGTATTACAATTCTATCTAAGGCTTAGTCTTTAGAAGGGTCAATACACTTACAACTATTTTAATGAATGTTGTTTTTCTTTGAAGCTTATCATATATCAATGAAACATTTGTTTTGAGTTGCTCTTGGACTGTAAGCTTATATTTTGGAGCCTTTGTATACCAAGAATCGATTGGAAAATGGACTATAGGCTTGTTTCATTTAAAATTCTTGGTAAATCGATTTTGATTTTAAATTTTCGATATGTTTTTGGCTTGTAAAACACATCTTCTCCTAGACTTTGCAAATCAAATTCACCCATAACATGTCATGGGAGTTAATTACACCACGATTGTACTTTGTACCTCATTTTAGCTGGTAGGTAGAATTGACAGGCCTCTCATGACAGATTGAGGTCTGATGTTACACTCTCTACCCAGAACATTCATCAACAAAGATGCCTGAATTTCGTGTGTGAAACCCTTATGCTTACATTATGGTTGCGCTGGTGTAATTGCTCATTTTTCTCCTTTGTTTTTGGCTCAAAGTTCCCTCTGTTGCTGCTGCCTCTTAAGCCCATAGTGAATTTGGGTCGCTCTTTTTACCCTCTGTTCAAACCCTTATGTCCCTTGTCGTTCGATTTGAGCCAAATGGTTCCCAAACTTTGCTACTGTATGATGACGCGAGTGAGGATCTTAAGAGCCAGGGTTGGGAGATGTTTATTAAGAAATTCCAGGGTTATAACTTACAAGTGGCCCAATAATTTTCCCTTACATTCGATGGATGTAGAGCCAAGGTGGGTGATATTCAATTGGAGGTCACTGAAGAATTTCTAAGTGAGGCAACAAGACTCCCCTTCACTGGCCAAAAATGGTTTAAAAATTCAAAGTTGGACGAGGTACCATGGAGTCAGTTCATCACCTCCAGGAGTATTCTCTGTTGTGATAAAGGTATGTCGGTCTCTCTGTTGAATATTATATGGCATGGTTTATTGGCAATGTTAAAGAAATTTGTTACTTGTGAAGGCCTTTATGGCCACGTCTTCCTTTACCACATAAGACTACTCATGAATTTCATCGGTTTCCAATTAAACATGTCGTTTTACCTACTAAGAAGTTTGTATAAAATGTCAAAGAGATATAAAAGGAAGAAATTGTATTCTAGCTTATTTCACGATGGGTTGATTAAGTTGTTGTTAGTTCATCATCTGAAATTACTTGGTGATGATTGGGATGCTTTCGTAACTCGTAATGGCTTTCTTACAGTAAACCCTGCAGAGATTCTTGTGGTAGATAAAACTATTCTAGAGAAACTTCTCAGGCTCTCAAGTGTCAGGCCATATGTCTTTTATGAAAACCCTCATCAAAGGGCATTGCCCGATCAACCTTTGTGTGAGAAACATGATGCTAGTTATAGGATTATTAAAACTTCTGAGCGTGAACAAATTGTTTGCCCTAATCCCACTGCAAAAACCAACAAAAAACATTCGCGCAAACAATCAAATAAAAATCAAGAGGTAGGGTTTTGTAATAAGAGGCATGGCCGACTCATTTCAAGGAGTTTGTGAAATAAATCCAAAGCTCATGTGAACTCGATCGAATCGATCGAGATCCATGAGAGTATTGACTCCGAGATCGAAAGATTTTTGGCCGAGGAAGATTAGAATTGTTCAGAAACGGATCAACCATTCGACTATGTGAATAATCTCCCACCATGTTTGAAAGGAATCAAGGGATTTACAGGAATTAAACTTGGTCAAAGGCCGACAATGGATAGTGGTAGTATTTTAACACACAGTCATGCATTTCCTCAACCGATTGCCCCTGCTGTACATTGTGAAGTGTGTTTACATTGGATAGGTCGGTATTACACAGACATCCTCGTCCTTCAAGCAAAGATCAAGGCTCGTATGAATCAAAATGACTCATTAATAAATGAAAACTGTGAGCTCAAGATCAATGCACAGAGACAAGGAAAACGTTTGAAAAGGACTGGCAATATCATAATAAAAAATGATGATAGTGTCAAGGTCGTGATAAACTCTGAGATTTTGTGATTTGAGTTTGGTTATCAGTTGAATGGTAAGGCGCCAACTCTACTTTCTCAAAATGGTTCAAAAGTCTCAAAATACTCAGAAAATAGGCGGCATCACAAACTCTGCTTTCTTAGCCCTCATACCCAAGGAAAAAGGCGCCAACAACTTCAGCAGATTCCGTTCAATTTCCCTATGCAACACTGGATATAAATTAATCACTAAATTAATTGCAAATAGGTTGAAGCTCATTCTTCCTAAAATAATTCCTGAGAATCAAGGAGGCTTCATCCAAGGAAGGCAGATCGTGGACAACTTCATCCTTGTACAAGAGGCAATTCATTCAAGTCTTCTCCGAAAAGAGCAAGGTATGGTGATTAAACTTGATTTAGAAAATGCTTTTGATCGAGTAAATCATAGTTTTCTTTTAAATGTTATGAGCGAGTTTGGTTTTGGAGCAAATTTCATTAAATGGATCTGGGCATGTATCTCGGAGCCATGGATTGCTCCTCTTGTAAATGGAAGAGCCACTGATTTTTTCAAAGATTCGAGAGGACTTAGGCAGGGGTGTCCTCTATCCCCTCTACTTTTTTTCATCCAAGCCTCTGTCCTCAGCTTCCTGTTAGACAAAAAGATGCAAGATCAAGATATTAATTGGTGGTGTATTGCAAGAGGGGTAAAAACATTAATCACGCCTTGTTTGTGGATGACACTCTGCTTTTGGGTTCTGCCTCTCTCTCCTTTGCCTTAAAATTCAAAGCAGTTTTGGATGAATTCAATGAGGCCTCAGGCAATGTTGTTAACAAGAGCAAATGCCACATCTTCAGCTGGAATATAATGCCCAGATTGCTTTCTGCCATTTCTAGATGTTTGGGTTTTGCAGCCTCCTCTTCTTGGTCCTCTTTTAAATACTTGGGCCTCCCTGTAACTCATAAGAGACCTGCAAGCAAATATTGGCTACCTCNCTAAGATTCAAGTCTAAGATTCAAGCCTGGGGTTACTCCTGGCTCAATACTGTTGGAAAATCAGCCTTAATTAAATCTGTGCTTACCAACCTCCCTTTATTTCAATTCGCTGGGCTTCTCACTCTGGAAACCATTTAAAAAAAATGGAAGAGTACATACGGAGGTTCTTTTGGAAGGGAGGAAAATAGAACGAAAACAAGATCCCCCTTATCAGTTGGGAAACCATCTCCAAGACGCTATGGGAGGGTGGTCTAAATTTCAAAAATATCTCTCAGTAGAATGTGGCAATGGTGGTAAAGATTATTTGGAGGATCATTGCGCCCAAGCCTGGCTGGGCCCAATTGGCTCTCTGGAAAAGATATTTAAGAGGACCTAGATCCAGATGTCTAGAAAATGTGATTCAAATGCCTAACTCGACATTTCTCAAACTGTATGCTAAAGCCACCCCTCTAATTACTGCGCACTCCTACTGGATCCCAGGTAACGGGAAAAAAATCAACATTTGGACAGACAAAATCATGAATAAGGATCCAATAGAAGACAGAGCCTCCATTAGATCATTTCATTGCTGGATGGATAGAGAGGGACTGCGATCGTTGTGGGATATTTCATGCTGGAACAACTCTGTTTGGGCAGGATGGAAACACATTAAGGTGCCGAATCATCTGACCACCGATTGGACCACGCTGCTTGATTTACTACATGGTTTGGTGCCCATGCACATGAGGAAAAGAGACTTGAAAGGTTGGGGGCCGAATGCCAGAGGTTACGCTGTCTCCTTGGGGTACACCAAACTGAATGAGAGGCCATCCGCCCCCCCTGACCCAACTCCTTGGCAAGGGGTATGGCATTTTCCTTCATGGCCCAAAGTGGACTTCTTTGCATGGCTTTTCTGCCATGGAAAAATCTTAACTTATGACTATTTGCAGAAGAAAGGATTATAGAGTCCCTCCATCTGCTCATTGTGCAATGAAAATGCAGAGACAACAATCCATCTAATTCTAGAATGCAACTTCTCCAAGCAGATCTGGTCTTCCTTTATTCAAGATTTGGATCCTAATTTCATGCTCCCTTGCTCCATTGCTGAACTCTTCTCTAAATGGGCAATCAGATATCCTGACCCTCCTCCTAAAAACCAGATAATTAAATCAGCATGGGCTGTCCTCCCAAATGTTATTTGTTGGCAGATATGGCTAGAACGTAACAGAAGAATCTTCATAAATACAAAGCAGAACCACAAGGCCTTAGAAACCAAGATTAAATGCCACATAAAGGAATGCTTGACTGACATAAAAGATGACTCCAATCTCAACCAACAAGACATCACATGGGGATCAACTCTAGATATACAATTTCATCCAGCAGTCAGAAAAGCCCCTACTATTAAAGATTGGCAAATAAGGAAATCTGAAACCGACTTTCAAGACTGGATCAAATCGCAAGCAAGGAATTCCCTCTTTTTTGACGGAGCAGAAAAGGGAAACCCAGGCAAAGCTGGTGCAGGAGGTGTTGTTGTAAATCCATTTGGGGATAAAATCCATTCCTATGCTCGGGGACTTGGATATTCTTCCATCATTCAAGCTGAGGACTTGGCCCTCTTCCAAGGTCTCAAGATCCTCAAATATTTAAGCATAAATGAAGCTAATGTTATAGGTGACTCCCAGATCATTATAAACGCAATGGTTTCCAATTCCCCAGTTTTGGATATTAAACTATCAAGACTGATAACTAGAATCAAAGGCTTGGAAAACACTTTCCAGAACTTGAAGTACTACCATGTGTTGAGAACTCATAATAAAGAGGCAGACATCGAAGCCAACAAAGCTGCCCTCCTCTCTTTTGGGGTCAATATGAAAGACAAAGAAGAATCATGGGAACCCATTCCATAAGCTGATTGCTGCCATGTTTTACTGCTTGCTATTAAACAAATTTGTTTGTATCTCCAAGTGGGGGAAAATATCTGAAATCGATTTTATGGGTTCCTTATCAAGGAAGAAATATTCAAGCTTCAGTTGCACCCTCATCCTTAGCAGTGAGATGCAACAGGACAAAGAAATCACCAATGTAATCATATTTTTGGCATTCAAGCCAAGATGAATATAAACACTCCATAACCATTTCTGTAAAAAAAAAAAAAAAAAAGATTGGTTTTTATCTTTTTTGTGCTTTTATTGTTATCTTTCTAATTAATCTAGATTGATTTAGATTTCTATTGTAAATAATAAGACTGGCTATAGAATCGAGAGATTCTGTAGCCAAGTCAATTCTCATATAAAATTTGGAAAATATTAGTTAAATAAATATCTAATTTGTTCATTTCATTTTTCTTTCAGGATAGGATGTATCTTGTGGTGATCTCATAAGATGGAGCATTCTGGACTTAGTTACTTAGCCATCTCTTTTGGATTATTTTGTAAATCAAAAACAAAACTTTCATAATTTTGAAGATATGGTGTGATATTGAATGGTTTTTAGACCCTCTATATTTGTAACGTTTAGATCCTTTTGAGATCTGATCCTATCTTAGAAGATAGGATGTTTAGCTTACATGAACTCTTTAAATACTCCATATTTTGTAATGGAAATCATATTGGTTGAGAACAAGAGATGGATGAGTGATTCCAAAACTTAATGAAATAACATCTACGCATTTTGGCTTTAGCCTTTTGTTTATAATGTTGTCATTTATGTTTTGTTAATCCTGCTACATGTATAGGTATGATATCTTTAGATTAAATTATCTGTGATGTGTAGGATGTTATATTATAAATACCATCTATAATTTGCTTGTCAAAATATATATGCTATGATGATATCTCCAATTAAATTGATAGGATTTATCTTTGAGTTTTAATCGGATGATGAAATGCATAGATTACTTTCATATTTATCTTACTGTAATCATGTGAAATTATGATATCACATGTTTATGTTCGTGTTTCCTCTTCTGTCATTGAAACCTAAGCTGCTAATACAGGTTTTAAATTTATTTAGAACAATCACATGGTTCCTTGCATATTTCTCTTGGACATGGCAGTTGGATGTTCTCCACTCATGCATATGCTTGAATACACCTCACTAACTCATTAATAGGTTAGATCCTTTGTATTTTTCTGTCATTTACTTATCACTAAAACTAGAATGTATGGTTCAACTTTTGACTATACACACATTTATGTTTCATTGTATTTTTTCTTATTAGTTTAGATTTATAAAGGAAAAATAAAAAATATTTTTATGTGCTTTCTTTATCTGCTTCCTAGAAGCAATCATTTTTCACATTGATTTTCGTAAGTTTCGATTAAAACTTGCAGTTTGTAAATCATGCACATAAGTAAGATTTGTATATTTTTTTCTTAAATATATCTACAACAGTTACATTATACATATGTACATATATATATAGTGTTTAGCAATTAGATAATTGTTTCTTTCTTTTATTTGTTTCTTTTAGGACTTTTAGATTGGCTAACGGGGCCATTAAACTTGTTGGAGCGAGTTACACCAAACAACTTGGGTTATTTAGACAACCGCAGACCAGACTCGTTCTCCTAGTGGATGGATGGTCAATTTCACCTGTCAACAAATGGTACTAGAAGGAGGGCTTGAATACAATTGATGGCATGTGGAAGTCACAGGACTCCTTCCCCACACACTTGGTCCCCTATAGTAACACATAGTCATTCTGAAAACAACATTACTTCTGAAACAACAACTACCTTGAATGAAAATCCCCAGATTCCCATTGAGCCAATAACACCAAACCCTCAAGGGTCCAACGTACAATAAATTGTTCGTTAGTTACTTTTAAGGACACAAAGTGCTTTGTCTCATATCAGACAACCTGGTCGGCCACTGAATCAACCTTTGGCTTTCTATGATATAAGAGAACAACTTGAAGGCATTGGTCTGCTTTCAAACCCTCTAGGAGACAATACTATCATTCCTACCGATACACCTATTCTTGGAGCCGGAGGATCCGGTATTCCACCTTCCCCACCTCATTCGTCTCCATCCTCTTTAGAAGGAGAGTCATCTGACGAAGGCGCTTCATCATCTGAACCATCTCAGCCTTCAACACCACATACACCCATGGAAAACCAAAATAATCTCGCCAGACCATGGCTCGATCAAGATGTTGTGGTTGTACCTCGACCCCAACACCCTTTACCAAAACACCCGAAGAAATGGTTACCTAAGTTCGATATAGATTCTAAGCAAATCATTGATGATCACAGAAATAAATTCATGCTAGCCATCAGGCTCCGAAGTGTAGAACATGAAGATGTTGTATGTAGAATTTTTCCTTACACATTTGAGGGTAATGCCTCTACATGGTATTTTACCCAACAACCACACACCATTGTATCTTGGGACATATTCAAAACCTGCTTTCTTGAGAAATTCAGAGATGATAAAACTCTTGAAGTATTAGTCATGGAAATTTCCATCTTAAAGATGAACCCTAAAGAGAAAGTAAAATATTTTAACCAAAGGTTCCTCACTTTAAAAAACTTAATCCCCACTGATTCAATGCCCGCAGAAAGCCTTATTGTGGCATATTACACTAAATCTCTACACAATAATATAGCAATTTGGGTTAAAAGGTCTAAGAAGTCTACGTTACTGGAAGCCTTCGAGGAGGCAAGCCATATCGAAAAAGATATTTTGAGTTTTAAAGATAATCTTAGTAATGAGGCAGAAATAACCCCATCTTCTAATAAGAAAATAGAAATATTTACTAGGCCTCCCCAAACCAAAACCTAGTCAGAAACTATAGACCTACAAAGTTTGCAAAAGGTTGTCCACAAATTATCGAATCAAGTCATAGACTTGAAGAGATCGGATGAAGAAGCATCCTCAAGAAAACGAAGTTTTAAACCTCCTTTCAGAAATCCTTTTCCCCCCAACCGACCAAATCCGACCCCTGAAGGTCTAGATTTTTAAATCTTACAATACGCTCTGCAAACTATCCTCAAAGCACATGATAACTTGGTTCCTCTTGAAAGTTAGGAAGACATAGTCGAAGAAGAAGTACTTGAAGAAGAGGAATCATCTCCCAATATCTTCGGGCATTTCTCCGACAGTATTTTTCAAGCAAATTTTGAAATTGTCCATCCTTACAACACCAGAAGCAAAACGCAGAGTAAACCCTCTTCCAAAATAAATATGAATGTACCTCCGAAACAATTAAAACAAGTTGAAACAAAATAGAGTTTAGCATCCCCAGCTTTAGAGTATGATTTGATTGAAGATCTAAAGAAACTCAGGGCTAATATTTTTGTTTACAAACTTTTAAAATTCCCACTTATTTTGCAGAAAATGCTTTAGAACATTGCAGAAAATAGTAAAAACAACAATCTGAACAACAAGAAAATTGCAGAAATCTGTTCTATAACAACTCAAAATATCCTTGCTAAAATGACACTTGAACCCCTAGATAAAAGGGATCTCACTGAAAAAACTGTATCAAATGTAGATAAAGTAGTTTCAGGGACAACGACTAAAAATAAGCAGAATTATGTTGTTAATACTTGCAAAAATGTCCCACCTTTTCTGTTAACTTTTGAAAATTTCAATAGGAATGTACATAATTGCATGGTAGATTCTGGTGTATCATCAAATGTGATGCCCTTGTCTATTTGCCAAAAGATTAATGCAGAAGTTCAACCTTTTAGTCTTAAAATTATTCAGCTCGATCAGCAAAATGTTAAGGTAATTGGTGAACTAAAAAATGTGCTCGTTAGGTTATCTTCTAATCCTAAGGTTCACCAGATTATTGACATCATTGTCGTTGACATCCCTGAAGTCTATGGTTTGTTTTTGAGTATGGATTGGTACGAGCAACTACATGTTTACTTTGCAATAGATTGGTCGCATTTATGGCTGCCAGAAAATGGATAGCCAAACAAAATTAGGATTAACCGTGAACATTACCTCAAGAACACCGTGACGTATTTGAATGATGCTAATGAACCATTTATTTCTCCAACTAATTCACTTGAAATGCAGGGAACGAACACCTTCTTCAGTAACTTCATGGCCGAAACTTTCCCCATCACCGATCCAGAACAATAATCAGAGCTCATGACATGTACTCAGTCATCAACTTTATCGAATGTGCCAAGCACTGCCGATGAAGCTTAGATATGGTCACTTTACTTCAATGGATCCAAATCCAAAGAAGGAGCTGGAACAGGATATGTATTCATCGACCCGAAAGGTAATAAAACTTTCATCACCTGTCGATTAGAGTTTGAATGCACCAACAATATCACCGAATATGAGACACTTTTGCAAGGAATCAGGAAATCTGTAGATATGGACGTAAAGAACTTAATGGTATTTGGTGATTCAGAAATTGTGGTCAGGCAGGTAGGAAATTCCATACATTTCCTATCACCTCATATGAAAAGTTACCAAACTGAGGTATGGAATCTAATGCACAAATTTTCAGCATTTAATATCAATTCCATTCCTAGATTAAGCAATTCTGAGGCTGACTTATTGGCTAACGTCACTTATAAAATTTTGCCTGCAGAAGGTCTTTCTCTGAATTCATTTTTGATCGAGTTATTGTTTAGACCATCGGTCCTAGACAATGTCACTAATTGGAGAGTGTTTGATGATGATCAACAGATCATTAAATTTTCTCATATGGAGGACAATTTCCAAGGTGCAATTATCGATGAAGGCACTCATGACAAAAATCTCCAAAATTTCACGGTAATATCAGAGCCTAGATCTACCGAATCAACATCTGATCTGGTAAACTCTATTCCTAAATCCGTGATAATACTAGAGAAGTTTTATGATTTGCATGATAAATTCAGAGGGCCGATAAATTGTAAAATGAACAGTTCTTCCTTGACTCATGAAGTGATAAATTTAGGGTCTAAAGATAATCCACAAAATATCAATTTGGGAATGGGATGCTCCGAGCAAGAACGATCTACTTTTATAAAACTGTGTAAAGAATTCAAGGATGTCTTTGCCTAGACATATGATGATTTAAAAACTTTTGACCCTAATATAATACAACATATCATCCCCATGAAACCCCAGACTCAACCTTTTCAGCAGAAGATGAGAAAAATGCACCCTAAGTTGGAACCAACTGTCAAGAGAGAACTAAATAAATTATTGAATGCAAAGATAATCTTCCTTGTGAGGCACACAAAATGGGTATCTAATCCAGTTCCTGTGAGGAAGAAAAGTGGCGAAATTCAACTCTGTGTCGATTTTCGTAACTTGAATCGAGCATCTGACAAAGACAATTATCCTGTTCCTCCAATGGAACAAATTCTTCAGCATGTATCTGGTTCCGAAAGACTATCATTGTTAGATGATTTTTCGATATAAAACCAGGTCCTCATGTCTCCACCAGACCAGCTAAAAACCACTTTTCATACCCCATGGGGCACTTACGCCTACAGGAAGATGCCTTTTGAGCTTATAAATGTCGGGGCCACTTTCCAGAGAGCAATGGATATTTCTTTTTGTGGTCTCATAAATCAATCTGTAGTGGTCTATCTTGATGACATTACTATTTTCTCCAAAAAAAAGAAAGATCACTTGTCTCACCTTAGGTTTGTCCTTGAATGATGTCACAAGTATGACATATATATCAACCCTAAGAAGTAAATATTTGTTGTGGAACAAGGAAAACTTCTCAGATTCATAGTATCTAGTGAAAGGATGATCATCGATCCCGAAAGAACTCAAGCCATTGCCAAAATTCCTCCCCCCTCCAAAAAATATATGCAATCCTTTTTAGGCCAGATTAATTTTTTCAAAAGGTCATCCCAAGTTTCTCAGAAATGGTAAGGCCATTGCAAAACTTAATTAAAAAGGATGTTCAGTATCATTGGGGACCACAGGAAAATAAAGCCTTTGATTCCATAAAAAAATCCATTATGGAAGCCCCTTCCTTGATGAGTCAGGATTTCTCACAAGATTTCAGTCTTTACACTTTCACCTTTGACCGATCTTATGCTACTGTGTTAAACCAAAAGAACAATGAAAGAAATGAAATCCCCATTGCCTTCATGAGCTCATAATTCAAAGGATAAGAGCTTAACTACCCGACTATAGATCAATAGGCTTATGCAGTTTTCCAAGCAGTGAAACATTTCTAATCATATTTGTTGAAATCCAGGACTAAAGTCATTGTGCCTTATCCTGCTGTTAGAAACTTGCTAGTACAAAAGGAATTGGGTGAAAAATGGGCAAACTGGATGACATCATTACAAGAGTATGACCTTGAAATAACTCCTGCACAAATTGTCATAGGTCAAGGCCTATGCAAACTAGTAGCTGATTTAGTTGAAGAACGACAGAGTCAAATTAATGTCTTAACTGTAAATCAACGTAGTGAAAATCAGATCTATTGTACACAAGTTGTTGCTAATTCTTGGTTTGATGATATTAAGTTTTATTTAACACACGGTTCTTCTCCTTTCCATCTCGATCCAAAAAAGAAAAGAGAATTAAGATTAAAATCTGCACCTTTCCATTTGGTAAATGACGTTTTATTCCAGAAGAATTTTGATAATGTTCTCATGCGTTGTTTGGAAATAGATGAAGCAGAGAAATTATTATCTGAACTGCATGTAGGTGTATCTGGTGGGCACTTTAGTGGAGACACCATTTCTCACAAGGTATTAAGAGATGGGTACTATTGGCCCACATTTTTCAAATATGCCCATGCGTTATGTCGTAAATGCATAATCTACCAAAAGGCTACTGGATGAGTAAAAAAGGCGACATTCCCTTTGCAGTCTGTTTCAGTAGATTCACCTTTTCAACAGTGGGGTATTGACATCATAGGGATAATTAACCCCACTTCTTCACAGCAACATAAATATATCATTACAAATACGAACTATTTTACCAGGTGGTCTGAAGTTACACCCGTTGAAAGTGGTAAACACTAATCAGGTGATATCTTTCCTTGACATGAATATCATTACTAGATTAGGCATTCCTGAATGTTTGGTTTTCGATAATGCTTCTTACTTTTCGTCCCTCGATATGAGCAATTTTTCTTTGGATAAGGGGATCAAACTTAAGTATTCTACCAGCTATTACCCCCAGGGAAACGACCTAGCAAAATCAACGCATAAAAACTTGATCAAGATCATCAAGAGAACAGTTTCTGAAAAACACAAGAATTGGCACAACGTGCTTTTTAATGCACTCTGGGCTGATAGGGTGACTTTGAAAACCTCTGTTGGTAATTCTCCTTTATTTCTCATCTACATAAGAGAAGTAATTCTCCCTCCTCATGTTATGCTTCCCTCTCTGCAATTATCGCAGAAAGTTTAGGAAGAGGACTTCCCTCCTCTTGAAAGTCGAATTAATGCCTTGTTAAAACTAGAAGAAGTAAGAGCACAAACCAGGGAGAGACTGGATCAACATCAACAGATTGTGAAAGGATGGTTTGATTCTAACTCTTCCTTGGATAGAAACTCTGAGGTAGGATATTTGGTTCTCAAGTGGGATAAACCTCACGAAGGAAAAGGGGAACACACCAAGTTCCAGAACCTGTGGTTGGGGCCTTTCGTAATCGTTGAAAAACTAGGTTCCAGCTCCTTCTTCCTACAGAGTTTGGAGGGACAGCCAAACACCTTCCCAGTAAATGGCCAAGCTCTCAAGAGGTATTTTTCCTGATAAATTCAAGATCCACCTTTGTACATAATTTTTCTGATTTGATTTATTTTTGTTTTTTGGTTTTTGGTTCTTTTCATTTTGTTTTCTTTCGCTGCTTTCTAGTTAAACTGTGTCTGTGTCACCTTTCAGTTCATGAAGGTAAACTAGAATGCCTCATTATGAAGTTACAATCAAGTTCTGTCAGAGCATCAATGCTGTAAATTCCTGAAACACAGACTAGCTGAAAAAAAGTTTTATGTTCAAAATAGGTTTCATGGTTTCACTTTATAATTATGAGCAGACACGACCATCATCAAAACTCTTTACGTTGTACCTGATTTTAAAGAAAGAAACTCAAGTATGCCTTCCTGTCCTCGAAGAATTGGTTTCATCGGAAAATGAATTTTAGATCATAATGAAGGTTGTCAAACAAAAGAATTAAAGGCTGGAAAATGTCTAGTGTTTTGAAGACTAAAATTTTCAGCATCACCCCGCTCTTCTGAATATCATTAAATTCATGTCAGATTGTAAATAATTTCTCGAGAGTTGTGGGAAGTGTTTGTAAACCCACCGAGATACTGAATAGGTCTGCTGGTAGAGGGTAAATGCATGCATGGTGCCAATACAACTTCACCGGGGTACTGAACAGGCCCGTTGGAAGCGAAGCAATGTCGGGTTCAAGAAAATTATCAGGTGTAAATTTATATATTAATTATAAGCGCCATTCATGGTGAATTGAAACTTCTTGGATAGGGTAGAGGTGTCAGAGTGGGTTAATTGACATCCCTGACGAGGTTATAGACGCCTGCTAGTAGCAATGGCCCTGTCAATAGTATCAGAGCCATTGGCTTAAAATTTCGTTCCTCTCGTAATTAAAATTTGTCACCAGATTTCATTTGGACAGGAATATATCTAAAGTTGGACTGTGTAATGTTTGTAGGAATTTGAATAAGATGATTGGCGTCCTTTAGATATTTTCTAATGTGTAACCATTCTAAACAGTCCTAACATGAACTCGTCGGTGTTGCAAAGATAACTGCTTCTCCCAGTGAGTCGCCATTGTTGGTGGCCCTACATGATTTTTTCTTTTTCAAGTGACAAATGACAATTCCTATAGCTGCCTACGCCTGATCCTGTAAATATTTCTATTTGAAGGTGACTATTCGGTTGTAAAGAGTGTATTTTGATTGTTCCTATTTATTTTTTATCTTGCGTTTTGCATGCTTCATTCATGACTGAAAGCATGAATGAAGCATTAAAAATTATAATCGTATTACAATTGTATCTAAGGCTTAGTCTTTAGAAGGGTCAATACGCTTACAACTATTTTAATGAATGTTGTTTTTCTTTGAAGCTTATCATATATCAATGAAACATTTGTTTTGAGTTGCTCTTGGACTATAAGCTTATATTTTGGAGCCTTTGTATACCAAGAATCGATTGGAAAATGGACTATAGGCTTGTTTCATTTAAAATTCTTGGTAAATCGATTTTGATTTTAAATTTTCGATATGCTTTTGGCTTGTAAAACACATCTTCTCCTAGACTTTGCAAATCGAATTCACCCATAACATGTCATGGGAGTTAATCACACCACGATCGTACTTTGTACCTCATTTTAGATGGTAGGTAGAATTGACAGGCCTCTCATGACAGATCGAGGTCTGATGTTACACTCTCTACCCAGAACATTCATCAACAAATATGCCTGAATTTCGTGTGTGAAACCCTTATGATTACATTATGGCCACGCTGGTGTAATTGCTCATTTTTCTCCTTTGTTTTTGGCTTAGACTTCCCTCTGTTGCTTCTACCTCTTAAGCCCATAGTGAATTCGGGTCGCTCTTGTTACCCTATGTTCAAACCCTTATGGCCCCTGCCTGATCCAGATTATTTTCGACACAAAATGAGAGTGGAGATATAATAAAAAAATGCACAGAGATATCGCGTATATCCAGTAATATAACANACCTAACCCCAGGAGATGAAGCGCCAAAAGTCATGTGGGCCCCGTTTGGGTAAGTGAGTACATCAACTTCCCGGGGTCGTAACTTTTGCATACGATCTTCGTTTTAGGCGTGTGATAGCTCGTTGGAAAGGTATCATTGAGGATATTCATTTGGGGGGCTCAATCATGCCTTTGGATATAATTGAGAACCTCTATCTTGAAAAACCTTCATTTGGACCCTCAAACTGGCCCCGAAAGTTAAAACCTGCTAAAAATAATAAATTGCCAAAATTGTCATAAAGTTGTTTTGAGCCAGTTGGAAAAGGTGGGTGGCCACCAATATCCACCTGGATCACTGTCGTCTAATTTGAGCCAAATGATTCCCAAAATTTGCTACTGTATGATGATGCGAGTGAGGATCTTAAGAGCCAGGGTTGGGAGATGTTTATTAAGAAATTCCAGGGTTATAACTTATGAGTGGCCCAAGAGTTTTCCGTTACATTCGATGGATGTAGAGCCAAGGTGTGCAATATTCAATTGGAGGTCACCGAAGAATTTCTGAGTGAAGCAACATGACTCCCCCTCACTGGTCAAAAATGGTTTAAAAATTCAAAGTTGGAAGAGGTACCATGGAGTCTGTTCATCACCTCTAGGAGTATTCACTGCTATGACAAAGGTATGCCGATCTCTCTGTTAAAGATTAGATGGCATGGTTTATTGGCAGTGTTAAAGAAATTTGTTACTTGTGAAGGTCGTTATGGCCTCATCTTCCTTTACCACATAAGACTTCTCATGCATTTCATCGGTTTCCAATTAAACATGTCGTTTTACCTGCTAATAAGTTTGTATAAAATGTCAAAGATATATAAAAGGAAGAACTTGGATACCAGGTTATTTCACCATTGGTTGATTAAGTTATTGTTAGTTCATCATATGAAAGTACTTGGTGACAATTGGGATGCTTTCATAACTCGTAATGGCTTTGTTACAGTAAACCATGTATAGATTCCTGTGATAGATAAACCTATGCTAGAGAAACCTCTCGGGCTCTCAAGTGTCAGGCCAGATATCTTGTATGAAAACCCTCATCAAAGGGCATCACTCGATCAGCCTTTGTGTGAGCAACAAGATGTTAGTTCTAGGCTTATTAAAAATCCTGAGCGTGAACAAATCGTTGGCCCTAATCCCACTTCAAAAACCAACAACAAACATTCGTGCAAACAGTCAAAGAAAAATCAAGAGACAAGGTTTTGTAATACGAGGCATGGACGACTCATTTCAAGGAGTTTGCGAAATAAATCCAAAGCTCATGTGAACTCGATCGAATCGATCGAGATCCATGAGAGTTATGACTCCGAGATCGAAAGATTTTTGGCCGAGGAAGATCATAATTGTTCATAACTGGATCAACCATTTGATTATGTGAATAATATCCCACCATGTTTGAAAGGAAACAAGGGATTTACAATAATTAAACTCAGTCAAAGGACGACAGTGGATAGTGGTAGTATTTTAACACACATTCATGTGTTTCCTCAACCGATTTCTCCTGTTGTACTTTGTGAAGTGTGTTTACATTGGATAGGTCAGTATTACATAGAAATCCCTGTCCTTCAAGCAAATATCAAGTCTCTTACAACTCAAAATGACTCATTAATAAATGAAAACCGTGAGCTCAAGATCAATGCACAAAGACAAGGAAAACGTTTGAAAAGGACTGGCAATATCATAATAAAAAACGCTGATAGTGTCAAGGCCGTGATCAACTCTGAGATTTTGTGATTCGAATTTGGTTATCAGTTGAATGGTAAGATTGGTTTTTATCTTATTTGTGCTTTTATTGTTATATTTCTAATTAATATAGATTGATTTAGATTTTTGTTGTAAATAATAAGATTGGCTATAGAATCGAGAGATTCTATAGCCAAGTCAATTCTCATATAAAATTTGGAAAATATTAGTTAAATAAATATCTAATTTGCTCATTTCATTTTTATTTCAGGATAGGATGTATCTTGTGGTGATATCATAAAATGGAGCATGATGGACTTAGTTACTTAGCCATCTCTTTTGGCTTATTTTGTAAATAAAAAACAAAACTTTCATAATTTTGAAGATATGGTGTGATATTGAGTGGTTTTTAGACGCTCTATCTTTGTAACTTTTAGATCCTTTTGAGATCTGATCCTATCTTAGAAGATATGATGTTTAGCTTACATGAACTCTTTAAATACTCTGTATTTTGTAATGGAAATCATCTTGGCTGAGAGCAAGACATGGATAAGTGATTCCAGAACTTAATGAAACAACATCTACGCATTTTGGCTTTAGCCTTTTGTTTATAATGTTGTTATTTATGTTTTGTTAATCCTTCTACATGTATAGATATGATATCTTTAGATTAAATGGTCTGTGATGTGCATGATGTTATATTATAAATACCATCTATAATTTTCTTCTCAAAATATATATGTTGTGATAATATCTCCAATTAAATTGATAGGATTTATCTTTGAGTTTTAATCGGATGATGAAATGCATAGATTGCTTTCAGATTTATCTTACTATAATCATGTGCAATTATGAGATCACAGGTTTATGTTCGTGTTTCCTCTTCTGTCATTGAAACCTAAGCTACTAATATGTGTTTTAAATTTATTTAGAATAGTCACAAGGTTCTTTGTAGATTTCTCTCTTGGATAGGGTAGTTGGATATTCTCCACTCATAGAGATGCTTGAATACACCTCACTAACTCATTAGCAGGTTAGCTCCTTTGTATTTTTCTGTCATTTACTTATCACTGAAAATAGGATGTATGGTTCAACTTTTGACTATCCACACATTTGTGTTTCATTGTATTTTTTCTTATTAGTTTAGATTTATAAAGGAAAAACAAAAAATATTTTTATGTGATTTCTTTATCTGCTTCCTAGAAGCAATCATTTTTCACATTGATTTTCGTAAGTTTCGATTAAAAATTGCAGTTTGTAAATCATGTACATAAGTGAGATTATATATATTTTGCTTATATATATCTACAATAGTTACATTATATCTATATCTATATCTATAT
>SNQJ01S0014050.1:74008-87022 GCA_010110895.2 Picea sitchensis
AGGTGTTTCTTTCTTTTATTTGTTTCTTTTAGGACTTTTAGATTGGCTAACGTATCCATTAAACCCGTCGGAATGAGTTACACCAAACGACTTGGGTTATTTAGACAACCCCATACTAGACTCGTTCTCCTAATTGACGGATGGTCAATTTCACCCGTCAACACCAGGATAATAAATTCTTGGAGAAAAAGGGAACGATAGAATAGATGGAAAATTATAGTGTTATCAGGATCTTCTGTTACAAAGAAAATCCCTCTTTTCTTCCAAACCATGTATCTAGCAAATTGTTTATTACGGAAGTGGCAAGGCAATACAATTTTTTTCTGCATGTTTTCCACAAAAAAACAGAAAAAGAAATACATCTCCTTGTCGTGGAAACTTGGAGACTTCATATTTAGGAACATAAATAAAATTGATGAGTTTGTGAATCACTTCAACAATGTAAATCTGAAGTATGTTGAAAAGATAAAGGGGTTTGACCCTAAAAAATATCTGTGGAACATATGTTGTCAGTAGGATTCGACAACTCATTCATTCATACTATTTTGAAAGAAGAAGAAGATAACAACTAAGGCACTCCTGTACACAATGCTCGTGACTTGGAAACAAAACTTAGTACTAACAAGTTTTATAAGAAAAAAGGAAAGGGTCCCATTGAAAAGAGTGCCTAGTCTCCAGTTGTTACTCCTAAAACCACCACATCCTAGAGAAATGCTCCAATGACTCACCCAACTATGAAAATTACCAACAATAGTTCATGCGGCGGAGGAGAGAAGAATCCCCCTTGGAAAAATCAAGAGCTCACACAAGCTCCCTCTGAGAAAAAAGAGGAAGAATGTTGTGCAAGATGAAGAATATAATATCATAAAAAATGACATCAATAACTTCTCTCTTGAAGACATGGAGCTCGAGGCGGATATTGAGAAAATGTTTCCCACAATTGATTAGCTGAGAAATATAGCCCAAAAAAATTCATCATTAGAGATCGTTGAGAATGAGACCTTCAGTGAAGAAGAGTCGTTTACTTTCCAAAGTGTTATCTTTGACAAGGAATCTAAAAAATGATTATAGAAAAAGGTGATATGAAAAATAAGAAAGGAAAATCTCGCTCAGAGGTTAACCTAAAAGATATGCGGTCGTCCCAAATCGTTAAAATTCACAGAGAAACCATGGATTCTCTATATTATTCTATTGGTGGTCTGGAAGAAGAAAACACTAAGTTAAAGGAAAGGATCAGAGAGATGGAAGATGCCTTAATGCCTCTTCCACTTCTTTCCAGTCCTTTATCAATTGTCAAACCTACTACACCCACTGTTAAGTTGAAAGGATCTTCAAGCCTACTCACCTTAGTCAAGATTTATGTAGAAAGAAATATTAAGAGGAGAATGCCATTAATAATAGAGGCATGGGAGGTTTCAAAAAATATTGTTTCTTTTGGCTCGAGGGAACATGCCTTCCATGAATATTTGCAAGTTGATCTGAAGAATGAAAAAGGTTTTTACACTGATATTGTATTACCGTTTGGAATCAAAGTCTCTAACATGAATGAACTTAGAAGAATACATAAGCATATGCCTTCCCCAATTCGAATAAAACAACTAAATTCTTGTTGGAAGGAAAAGATTAAAAAATTGAATAACATTGTTCAAGCATGCAACGAAGCTATATTGAAAAGAGAAGAACTCTTCAAGAGACTCACAGAGATAGACCTGGCAGGGAGCACCAACGAAGTACAATACCCTAAATTAATTCTCAACTCAATGTTCCTAACAAAGCAACAATTTGCCGAACAAGTTGAGATATTTAAAGGGTTAACAGTTGGAAATTTTTATAGCATTCTCGAATATAATGAAGATGAAATAGATAATTGGCTAGTTGATTATTCCGTGAAAAATCAAGACATTGAGGAAGAAATACATTGTATTTTTATTGATTTAAGAGATTTGCAAGGTGAGTTATTCAACATTAAAATCGGGTATGAGATAATTGTCACACCAATGAAAAACTATATAGAAGAATGGTTCAAAAAAGAAATTGACAAATTAACCAACAAAGGGAAAGAAACAGTTGAGAGGGTTCATGTAACTGTCAATGAAGACAATAAAGGGACAATAGAAACCAAGTGAAGAGAGGAGAGACCATCATAGTAAGTTCATGTTGATCGCATTTTTCTTTCTTTATCAGTCTTTCACGCAATTACTCCACTTCTTTAATTAGAAAGGTTTACACGAAATCTGATAACTTCTCCATGTCTTATTTCCAGTTCTCGCTACTCTGATTTTTCCCACCATTATCCTTCTACAAATTACTTCTTGTGTATATTTTCTTTATGGTATGTGGGAGCCCCAATCCCAGTCCTAAGGACAAACACATTTAAATTTCAAGGCTTTGCATTAGACTATATATTTTTCAGAAATCCCAAGAGAATTATTTCGGGATCAGGTTTGACTGTACTTTGTAACTCTGAGTTTTGAGTATAAAGTATTTGAGATTGATCTATGATTATCTTTATTTGAGCTCCCCATGTTTTTACTCTATTAAATTTCTCTTAATTCATGCATACTATTGTCGCAAGAGTTGACTCTAGGATGTAATGGAGCCAAGCCTTATCACATTTTAAATGAAAAAATAATTATCACTCGGACTTGACTTGGGTTGCATGCAAGTAAATTCCGAGATAACCTCGAACCACTTTTGATTGGAAACTTCCCCTTCCAACCTAAGAGGGATCTCTCAAAAATATGTCACAATAGGATATTTAATAAGCTTAACAGTGGAAAGATCTGTAGGTAACATAAAGTTTTGGTTTTTTAGGGTTGGTGGGTTGGACTAGGAGGTAGTCCATTGGAAATGGAGTCAAATGATAAAGCAAATAATAAAATTGTTTTGGAAATGGAAATCCATGGAACATAGGTGAGGTAGAATATGATTACAGAGAGAAGGATTAGTAAAAGTATGGCAACAGAATAGAGAGAAAACATATCAAAATGCAAGGAGCACTTAGCAATGAGTGAATTCCAAGCATAAATAAGTGGAAAGAGATGGTTGGGACAGAGCATCTATCCAAGGATGAATTATGAACCTTCATATCTATACAAGAAAAAAACCTATAACATGTCTTGCAATAGAGAATCTAACAAATAGATGAATTCCATTACAAACACAGTCACAAATCTGGAAGAAAATGGAAATAAAACCAAGTGAAATGATGCGAAAATGAAGCAATAAGACATTCTATGCAAACAAAATCACAAGAATATCTGTTGTAGATTAAAAATGGCTCTACACTCTTTTATTTAAATAGGAAAGAAAAATATTATAGTCACAGGACTACTACTCCCGTGTTTGTTTCGCCCCCCCCTCTTCTTCTTCAAGAAGATACAATAATATAAGTCTTCTACCCCCTTTCGAATAATTGAAAAATGATTCAAATTACAAAATAAATCCCTCTAGAAATGAATAGGTATCTTATGGAGGTATTGAGGTCAAAATCCTCCCTAGGAGGTCGAATTTCCTCCCAAAAGATAACAACAGTTGCCATCAATTTCAAAAACTTTATGACGTAGAAAATGGGCCAAACTGCTGAAAACTGGGGTTGTGGTTATGTTTCTGTATGTCTCGAATCATGACAGATGTGTATAAAATGAAAGATCATTTTTTGAATCTATTTTTAATGAGAAAAAACCTCTCTCAGTTCCCTGAGATCCATTTCCATTTGCCCCAGATCTGCATTTTACAAACATGTGTCAAAACAGGAAAATATGAGATCCGAAAATTAGGGCTCGGAGATGGATTCAATTCTACCAATATGTGATACCTGTAGGAAAAATAAGAGAGGATATTTATCTATGATGTGTTAGGAAAAAAATTCTTCAACCGTTTCTCAAAATGATACTCCAGACGCTCAGAATCATCATTTGAAAATGATGACTCAACACAGTAAAAAACGCCACATTTATGAAAATGAACCTTATCTTTCGGGGGACTTTTGACTACATTACCAAGCTCCAAATGAAATTATTAATACATCACTGGAAATATTAGGATCTATAGATGTCGATCAACTATTCGAACATGGAAAATGACCTCTCCACGGTTGAGAAAATTGAGTTTTTCGAAGGTAGTTTTGTCACTGGAAAAAACCTGCGATTTCGGTGGCTAACGGGCCGAAAACATGGGTATCTTAGCCACCAAAATTCCTGGATTTTGGCAGATAACATTGCGATTTCAGAGCGCCATAAGCCACCGAAAGTCTCGAAATCCCGATTTCGGCTTTTGGTTTTTGGGTTTTGGGGAAACGGAGCAATGGTCAAAATCTCTATGTCGGCCAAACTCCCGATTGTCGAAACCCCGAAATGGTGACGTGGAATTTATGTAAAACCCTATTATAGCGATTTTATTGTCATTTATTGCATTCTTTTCATGCTTCCTCATGATATATTCCTCCATGTGGCTGGGAAGATGACCGTAAAAGAACACGTGAACGGCTTAGAAAGCCTTTAATGTTTTTAATTATTACTTTAAAATCTGTTCAATTCCTTTTAAACAATCACTTTTTCGAGACTTTCGGTACCGGGACTTTGGGGTTGTCACTAAAAAACATACTTTGTGAATAGAGGAACTTCAAAACCCAAAAATCCTGAAATACCTTTTGACTCTTTTTTAGAACTAAGGGAGGCTCCGTAACCAGAGAAAAATGAAGATTTGGATTTAGAGAAGAAAAAAAAAAAAATTCAACATAGGCTCCATCTAGGGATGGTGTTTTCCTGCAAAGCACCAAGAACAGTATACCACATGACTCATCCATTGGGAGACTTGAAATCATCCTTATCAAACTCTGAACCCTGTCACTTTACTTGCACCTTTCCAAAATGAAAAACCGCTTATGCATTCATTGGGCTATGGAGTCATCCAGCCTATGCAACTGATCTTCAGAAACCCTGTAGCCTGTCTATATCCTGATTTTCTTATTCAAGAAATAAACAACTGAAAATGATCTAGTTGCTCGTATGAAGAGCTTATTCTCCTGCCTACTCCTACTCTAAGCAATTGAACAACCCTTTATCAAGTGAAATCATGTTTCCAATGAAGCCATATAAGAAACCGATTTACTGATATCATCTTTGATCCGTACCCGAAAAATATAGTAAACCATAGCATGAAAAAATGTAGTTCGAAAAGATGACAAAACCAAATTTCATTTGACAAGAATGTTTTGACATCTATGCTTCTCATTGACTCCAAATAATCAACAACGAGATCATAAAAGTCACATAGAAATACCTCATTTTGTTGTTGTTCCAATTGACTGAAATGTTGTTGCTTGTTGCCTTTACAGATCTGAATGTTGAATGTGGACTGCTTAATATTTGTTGGGGAAACATGCATGATCAATTGCTGATTTGAACTTGTCTACTCTCCTTCATCATATCCCTATGATCTGAATTCATCACTATGATATGCTGGCCTATTACAACTGACAATTTTTAAGAGAGAAGAAGAGATATGTTCTTTATTTCCTACATTACTATCTTGATAATGATCAAATGAAAATTGAGTCTGAAAATATGTATCATAATTTTTTTTATGATCACCCTCTCCAACAATGATATCTTTAGAGGATGTATCAAAGTTAAAAGGATCTTCATTGGACTCTTGAACAACATACTCATATCTATCTTCAACCATAACATTCATACTTTTCTGATCATCTTTTAGTTGATAAGTAGGATTTGATAAAATTTCATTAGACAACAAATCTTTAAAATCCTCTTCATCATCACTATATTTATCAAATAATGGAAAATCAGAATAAAATCCTGAAGGTTTCTGCATTGAAAAATCATCACTCTGATCTTGAAACAGATTTTGAAAAATATCACTATCTTCCTCATCATCAACAACCTTTACATCAAAAATTGAAACAAAGGGTATAGAAGAAGAAAGATAGTCTTCTTGATGTTCCTCATGATTGCTGCAACTTCCCTCCATCTACAAAACTGAAAGCTGGGGTTTGCCTTCATTGATTTGAAGTTCCATATGACTAAAATACAACTGATCCATATGCTTTGTAGCTGGAATAATTAGATCTTCAGATGTACAATAATCGGAAAAAGGTGAAGCAGGGGAACTCTCAACCTTATCATGCGATATATATTCTTCACAAAAATGCTCAAGAAGAAATTCCTGAGAAAAATATCTTTCATATTGATGATGGAATGCTGTATGAAATTCTTTCAATGAAGGAATATTGGAATGGGGTAAAGATTTATACCAGAGTCTAGCATCTCTTTCCAACGAAAACATAAACAACTTCATCATGACATCTTCATGATGTACATTTAATTCATCCATGAGCTTGTGGAATTCAAACAAGTGTTGAGCAGGATTGTCATCCACATATCCTCCAAATTTAGGAAGGACATCTTCCCAAATTTTAATGTCTAGAAAAGTGTTTGGAAAACCATAAACATTTGTAAAGTCTAGAGGAGCAAACCTTACATCAATCCGAGCAACGAACGAATTCAACATTTTGAGACCTGTGGATTCACTAGTGAATCATGTAGAGTCTTCGAACTAAGGATTCGCCAGGTGAATGATCACATCCAATTGAATGACTATCCCTTGTTCACCATCAAGGAATAGATCTAAACTTTTTTTCGTATCCTAGGGAAGATAGATTCATTCCTCCGTCCCCGACAATGATGCCAGAAACTATTGTCGCAAGAGTTGACCCTAGGCTGTAAGGGAGCCAAGTGTTAGCACATTTTAAATGAAAAAATAATTATCACTCGGACTTGACTTGGGTTGCATGCAAGTGAATTCCGAGATAACCTCGAACCACTTTTGATTGGAAACTGCCCCTTCCAACCCGAGAGGGATCTCTCGAAAATATGTCACAATAGGATATTCAATAATCTTAACAGTGGGTAGATCTGTGGGTAACATAAATTTTTAGGTTTTTAGGGTTGGTGGGTTGGACCAGGAGGTAGTCCATTGGAAATGGATTCAAATGATAAAGAAAATAATAAGAGTGTTTCGGCAATGAAAATCCATGGAACAAAGGTGAGGTAGAAGATGATTATAGAGAGAAGGATTAGTAAAAGTATGGCAACAAAATAGAGAGAAAACATATCAAAATGCAAGGAGCACTTAGCAATGAGTTAATTCCAATCATAAATCAGTGGAAAGAGATGGTTGGGATATAGCATCTATCCAAGGATGAATTATTAACCTTCATATCTCTACAAGAAAAAACCTATAACATGTCCAACAATAGATCATCTAACAAACAGATGAATTCCATTACAAACACAGTCACAAATCAGGAAGAAAATGGAAATAAAACCAAGTGAAATGATGCGAAAATGAAGTAATAAGACATTACCTGCAAACAAAATCACAAGAATCTCTGTTGTAGATTAAAAATGGCTCTGAACTCTTTTATTTAAACAGGAAAGCAAAATATTACAGTCCCAGGAGTACTACTCTCGTCTTTGCTTCGCCCCCCCTCTTCTTCTTCAAGAAGATACAATAATATAAGTCTTCTACCCCCTTTCGAATAACTGAAAAATGATTTGAATTACAAAAGAAATCCCTCTAGAAATGAACAGGTATCTCATGTAGGTATTGAGGTTGAAATCCTCCCTAGGAGGTAGAATTTACTCCCAAAAGATAACAACAATTACCATCAATTTCAGAAACTTTTTGACGTAGAAAATGGGCCAAACTGCTAAAAATTGGAGTTGTGGTTATGGTTCTATATCTCTCGAATCATGACAAATATGTATAAAATGAAATATTATTTTGTGAATCTATTTTTTCTGAGAAAAAATCTCTCTCAGTTCCCTGAGATCCCTTTCCATTTTCCCCATATCTACATTTTACAAACATGTGTCAAAACAGGAAAACATGAGATCCGAAAATTAGGGCTCGGAGATGGATTCGATTCTCCCAATATGTGACACCTATAGGAAAACTGAGAGAGGTTATTGATCTCTGATGTGTTAGTAACAAAATTATTCGACCGTTGCTCAAAATGATACTCCAGTCGCTCATAATCACCATTTGAAAATTATGACTCAACACAGTTTAAAACGCCACATTTTTAAAAACGAACCTCATATTTTGGGGGAGTTTTGACTACCTTCCCAAGCTCCAAATGAAATTATGAAGCCATCAATGGAAATATTAGGATCTCTAGATGTCTATTGACTATTCGAACGTGGAAAATGGCCTCTCCACGGCTGAGAAAAATGTTTGTTTCTAAGGCAGTTTTGTCACTGGAAAAAACCTGCGATTTCGGTGGCTAACAGGGCGAAAACAGGGGTATCTTAGCCACCAAAAGTCCTGGCTTTCGGAAGCTAACATTGTGATTTCAGAGCGCCGTAAGCCACTGAAAGTACCGAAACCCCAATTTCAGCTTTCGGGTTTCAGGGAAACAGAGCAATGGTCAAAATCTCTATGTCGACCAAACCCCCGATTGCCGAAACCCCGAAATAGTGATGTGGCATTTATGTACCCTATTAGAGAAATTTTATTACCATTTATTGCATTATTTTCATGCTTCCTCGTGAGCTCTTTCTCCATGTGGCTTGATGCATGGTTGGGAAGATAGCCGTAAAAGAACATGTGAAAGGCTTAGAAAGCCTTTAACATTTTTAATTATTGCTTTAAAATCTGTTCAATTCCTTTTAAGCAATCACTTTTTCAAGACTTTCGGTACCGAGATTTTGGGGTTGTCACTAAAAAACATACTTTGTGAATAGCCGAACTCTGAAACCCGAAAATCTCGAAAGACCTTTTGACTCTTTTTTAGAACTAAGGGCGGCTCCGTAACTAGAGAAAAATGAAGATTTGGATTTAGAGAAGAAAAATAAACTTTGTTTCAACACATACCATTTTCTTTTTATTTTATGTGACCATAAATTTTTAGTTAAACTATGATGGATGTGAGGAAATTTTGTCTATCTTTTTCAAATTTATAAGGTGTGTGGTTCTTGGTCATTTCTTAGGAACTCTCTCAAAAAAGAAAAGAAAACATTTTATTTATTGTTATTTTTTATTGCAATCTTATATTTCTTTGATAACCATGACATACTTCTGCAAAGCCCTATATTCTAAAATCTTAAATTCCCAAGAAAATATTAAATAAAGAGGAGTACCACCTCTATAAAAATGCAGGGGGATTTGTATCCTTGTGAGGTTTTCGTTTCGGTCTTAACAGATTCAAGCATCAACAATAAGGAGGAATCTCATGCCATGTATGCAGAAGCTTAGAGTTATACATGCGCAGGATGTGCACAATCATCTAATTGTGAACTCTATTTGGCCATCGGTTTGAGGGTGGAAGGAAATGAATTTGGTGATCTTAGTGTCCAACAGTGACCAAAGACTCGACCAAAATGTGTTGTGGAACCTGTTGTCTCGATCAGAGATGATGGTTTTTGGTATCCCAAAATGGGCCCACACTCGTTCGAAGAAGAGTCTGGTAGTATCTGTTATTGTGATGCTCTTCTTGCAGGTTGTGAGAATGGCCATCTTCGAAAACCGATCAACCACCACAAATACACAATCATTTCCTTGCTTAGTGGATGAAATACTAGACATGTAATCCATCAAGATGGATTACCAAGGCCTCTCAGGAGTAGGAAGAGGGTTGTATAAGCCTTTCTTCTTGATGGATGGCTTGGCAATGGCATAGGCAGTGCAAGATCTGATATACTTGTTGACATCCTGTCGAAGTTTTGTCCAATAAAAATGTTTCTATAGAATGACCATAGTTTTATCCGCACCAAAATGTGTTTCCATCTGACTGTAGTGAGCCTCCCAAATCAACTTTGCATGCTCACTTGAAGGAACACAAATATTTTCTAGATGGCATAACATTCCATACTGAATGTGAAAATCAATGACATTCGTTCCTATACCCAAGAGCTAATAGGTGGTGGTGAAGTCGGGATATCGTTGATAAAGTTGGGGCCACTCAGATGCCTCATGCCCAAAGGAATGGAGCACGGTGGTGAGTGCAACCATGGGAGTTCAACTAAGGCAGTCAATGACACAATTTTTGCTCCTTGTCTTATACTCGATGTTGAGATGAAACTCCTGCAGGTGTGTGGACCACTTTTGATGGTGGTCGTTCTGCAACTTCCCTTGTGTCTGTATGAAATGTAGAGGCTTGTGATCAGTTTGGACGATTGTCTCCTTTCCCATAATGTAATGTTTCCATTGATGACATGCTTTCACAATGGAATACATTTCTTTATCATAGGTGGGGTATTTTTAGACGGTATCTGAGAGTGTCTCACTATGGTATGCTACTAGATGACCGTGTTGAGTGAGAATTGCACCTACAACATAGTCAGATGCATCAGTCTCAATCTCGAATGGTTGTTGCAGATTGGGTAAGGAGAGTATTAGAGCTTAGCACAAATGATGCTTCAGATCATCAAATTCTCGTTGATGTGCCTTCCTCCATGTGAACTTTACCCTGCCACCGCCCTTGGTCACATGGCTGAGGGCCCATGCAATATGGGAGAATCCCAACATGAACCATTGTTAGAAGTTGGCAAGTACCAAGAAGCTCTGAAGCTCGATTAGTGTGGTCGGGGATGGATAATCAAGGATGACTTGGATCTTAGCTGTATTGGCATGTACCCCATGATCATCAACAATGTAGCCCAAGTATTGGACCCTGTTCATGCCAAAGGATCATTTTTCCAAGTTGGCATATATCTTGTGCTTCCATAGAGTGCTAAAAAACTGTTGAATATGATGCATGTGCTCCTCCCAAGTTCTGTTGAAGATGAGCTTGTCATCTAGATATACCACCACAAAAGAGTTGGTGAAGGGTCTCAATACATCATCAATCAACCTCAAGAAAGTGGATGGTGCATTTGTTAATCCAAAGGGAATGAATATCCATTCGAAGAGACCTTCTTTAGATTTGAAAGTTTTCTTCCATAAATCAGTTGGTTCAATGGGAACCTGGTGGTAGCCAGACTTTAGGTCAATCTTGCTGAAGAAATTCCCCCCCATGAGTTGGTCAAGAAGGTCATCAATTTGGGGAATTGGGTACTAGTTCTTGACTGTGATTTTGTTTAATGCTAGGTAATCAATGCAGAGCCACCAGGTCTCGTCTTTCTTCTGCACTAGTACAATTGGGCTTCCACAAGGGGAGGAGCTAGGTCCGATGTGCCCCTTTTGAAGAAGCTATTGGATATCATGCTTGATTTCATCATTTTCCATCAACGAGTGATGATAGACTGGTCCATTAGGCACAGGTGCACCAGTGGTTAGATCAATTGGATGCTTGAATTGGCAGTGTGTTGGTACCCTGGTGGGTGAGGATAAGATGTCTCTGTACTCTTCCACGATCTCATCCACTTGCTTCTACTGCAAGGAGAGACTCTATGTAGAGGCCACCAATGTGGCGATGACCTTTTGCTTACTATGAGCACAGATCACAAATAAGAAAAACTTCCTAGTCTCTGAAATGACCTTACTACATTTCTTAGAAGAGATTAAAGAAATAGAGGTAGGTGGATCTACCTCTGGTATCATGTACAATTGTTTACCCAAAGTAATAATAACACTGCAGGGTCTAGAATGATACATAACATTTCACTTCCAAAAATATGGTTGTCCTAAAAGAACATCACAAACTTCAAGGGGAGAAATATCACACAATACCTTGTCTTTGAATGGATTGATGTCGTGGGGAAGACGACATTGTTGGCTGACGCGGATATCTCTTCCTTGGCAAAGCCAGCCGATGTTGTAGGGATGCGGGTGCGGTTTCATTGGCAGGTCCAGCCGCTTGACAACCTCTGCTGAGATCAGGTTCTTCTGACTACCGCTATCAACAATGAAATGAAGAGGAGCCCTGTTTACCCACAACTGTGAGTGAAAGAGGATTTCCCCTTCCTCTAGTTATTCTGGTTCGCTTGGTTGGACTTTGGTGGTAGTGACATTGGAGCTGTGTTTGACATCAATAATCCACTTCCCTCCTTTTGGATTTTATTCAGAGTCAGAATCTACCTCTGACTCATAATCTTTCAGCTCGGAACAATATACAACTGTGTATCAATTAAGACAGTTAGATGAGGCATGGGGCATTATGGGGAGCATGTTCAGGCATGGGACGAAGTACTCTCCATAGATTGATATTCGGTCAGAATGTCCTCGGGATAAGGATCTGGAGTTTGGTATGAAAAATATTTTATTATAGCCATGCGAGCAGTGTGTAGGATGAGATCCATGACACATTGTATTGGCTCACGGGGGTTTCAGTTGATTGGAAGTCCTACCTTCTGGTGGAATATTCCAAGGATTGGTTTTCTTGCGAGTTGATGGAGGATCACTGTTATACACAGGGTGTATCTACAAATTTAAGATGACCCAGAATCTGAAATTTTTACCACAGATACCTTACTAATTTCTGTGAATATCCTCCAGAGTTCAGGGTTTGAAACGTTACAATTTTTTTTTTATAGCGAAAATTATGCAATGACTCAGTTCAGGATGATTCAGAAACCCTATCTTGTACAAGCTATATCTCCAAAAGTATAAGGCCTCAGGAGATGAAATTTGAACTCAACGTACCTTGATCTGTCTACTAAATATCCTCCAAGACGTTCCTTTTGAAACATTGTAGAAAACAAGTTATATCAAAAATTCCAAGGTGTCTCAGATGTAGCAATGAAACCCCAAGACCTTGAGCTTTGATACCATATGTTAAGAACCAAATATCAATATAGCATAGAAAAACCTCAAAAAAAGTACTCAACGCCTTGAAAAATAGATAATTTCATATAATAAGCCTCTTTGAGGGGGCAACCTCCTTTTACCCCACTTAAATGTTCAAGTGCAAGATGATTCAAAATGAAAATGTCTCCTTGGTATATATAGGAGACTAGGAAGTATAATTACAACTAATGGCCTAAAGCCGACATAAATAAAATAACATTACTAATATAATATGCCCCAATTAAGGGGTAATGAGCCAATATT
>SNQJ01S0014051.1:0-19762 GCA_010110895.2 Picea sitchensis
CTTAGCAAATAAAGGCATAAATACATCAACACATGGCACAAAGCATAGAAACACAACATGTACGTGGTTCACCCCCACCCTAGGGCTACATCCACCAACTCTTATTCTTTATTATCTACAATCAAGATTCTTACAGGCACATAGCATCAAAATCCTACTTTGCAGAAGACAAGATATCTATGCGTACTTTGCCAGATCCTCCTTCTTTGAGGTAGGGTAAAGCACCAATCCTTCTTACAATTACTTGCACGTAGCTCTACAAGTCTCACACAGTATGCACAAAGCACTTACAATCCTTCAATCACATAGATCTAGCACTTAGCCAACTGCCTTCTATATCCTCACTACATCGCCTTAGAATCTATTTATACTTTACAAAATAGGCCTAAACATGGGTAAACCCATGGGCCGACATCCCATACCCGTTACATAATCCCAATTCTCAAAAAGGACCCAAAAAGGGACCGAGATCCCGCTATCTTTGCTTAGTCTTGCGCTCCTCCTTCGACTGGCTACCGAAGTCCCAAAATAGGTCAAACTTGACCAAGGATCTCCCAAAACTTGGTCAAGGGCCAATAGGCCCCCAAAACTCACCTGTGACTCGTCCCGAGTCATTCTGATATGGGTAATTCTATTTCAAAAGCCTTGATCTGGGCTCAAGATGCTTCAACTTGCTGTTGTGCCATGGCCTCTTATGTAGTGAACTCTTGGATGACTACCTCGTTCATAGGTCCCTCTAGGCGTTGTTTAGCTTTAGTGACAACCTGCTCGAGTTTTGCTCCTTGACCTTTGACCTCTTTGAACAACTGATAGTCCTTATCTTGTACATTTTGGAGCCTCTGAGTTACTTCCATAACTCTACTCTAGATAATGTGGATCTACTGTTGGGTGGTGCGTTTCTCTTGGGAGTGCTTCATTCTTTCCACAACTGACAGGGGCTTCAACTGCGCCTGTATCTTTTTGGCTTGATACTTCACCTCTTGGAGTTGTGAATCTAGTGCCTTTAGTTCTAGATTATCAGTGAGTTTCTCATAGGTATGGGCACTGCGATTAGTAAGTTTCTTACATTCCATAGAAAGGGATTTTATTTGCTCAACTACACTTTGATCAGTTTCTTCTCTTTGATCCCTTACATCCTGTGGAGTTTCGGGCACTGTGCAGAGTTCTAAGTCTGCTATGCGTTGTTGTAGCTGCTGAATAACTTCTGTGAGCTGCTCTACTTGCTTTATGACTCGGTCCTCTGCCTTTATTTCTATGAATTTCACAAAGAGAAGTGATCTGCTGACTGCTTCTTTCACTTCGAGTTGCTCCGCGAGAAACTGTTCTTTTCCTTGCTGTATCTGTGCTTTTTCTTCATCGAACTTTTCTTAGAGAGAAATGTTTTCCTGTTCTGCAGCTCAGAGCTACTCTACAAGTACTCCTTGCACTTGCATCAAAGCTTGGGTGGATTTTTTTGTTTCCTCTTGTGCTCGATGAAGGTGATCTTTGACTGTCTCAGCTAGTCGGTGGAGTTAGGCTGGCTCATCTCCCAACTCTGGTTCTCCCGATGGCAGAGGTGCAGTGGGGAATGCATGGATGGACTGAAGAGCCTATTGTATCCCTCAGAGCTCAAATTCAATCCTATCATACATTTCTTCCTTCTTCGCTCCTTGTTTTTATGCTATCTCTAGTGAAGCATCATTCAGGGCTGCTATGATGAAGTCAAAGTCATCGAAGGTGAGGACAGTCTGCATCTTGGTCATGGTGGCTTTTGACTTTTTTTGGGAAGAAGGTTTTTGGGGGGAAACCTTCCTCTTTTTCAATGGGTCCACCCCATCTCTAGGCGGGGTTAATTCACTTGGTATCTGTTTAGCTTCTACTTCATCACCACCCCCTCGGTCAGGTGACATGGACGCAGTCTTCACTGAAGTGATACTCAAGTTTTGGACCTCCTCAATCTTCTTCTGTCTACTGGTTCTAGGTGTATTTCATTCTTTATGGGTGTCTTCTGGGCTATTAATATCAAATATCTCTGTGGGGTTGGCAGGGATAAGGAGGTCAATGGACCATTCCTTGGTGATTTCCTCAAGGTCTTCTTCTGTAAGCTTATAATATGACTGGAGCTGCTCTTGATGTTCATCTGCTCACGCTGTAATGTAGATGAAGTGCCGATCTGTGTTGAAATTCATCAGAGGTTGGAACCTTTGTAATGTGTTTGGGGTCATGCAAGGCTCGACTTCGATGGATCGCTTTATCTGGAGGTAGTATGTATGAAACACAACATTCGACTGCCACTGTTTGTTTATATCATTTGAATACCACAGGGTAGCGAACTTCACAACAAGTGGTTCAAATGGATTTATGTCAGGGAAGGTCGCTCCTTTCGGCATATCCCAGGCAAAAAATGTAATGAGGAAGAGGATCCAACTAAAATGAATTTCATAAACCTGATCTTGCACTTCTTGACAATCTAGTTCCAACTGGTTAACTAGGTACTTCACCCAGTTCATATGTAGGCCTTTCGTGCACTTCCCTGCGAGGTCAACGACAAAGCTGATGACCTGTGTAGGTTGGTTCTTTCTTACTAAGTTTCCAATGATTAGTTGACATGTGAGGCACACTACGCCACTCTAGATGGAAGCTACCTTGTAGCCTCTTGTTCCCTTCTTGACATTGCCATAGGTGTCCTTTATCTTATGTGCTAGTGTACGATCTATGACTTTTCCTAGATAAAAGTCCTGCGAGTCAGGTCCTTGAATACTCAAGCCTGTGATCCTGTGGATTAGTGTTGGGTCAATTGTAATGTGGTAGTGTAGCCATAAGTAGCCACCATGGTAACAAGATAGTAGTATCTTGACACAGGCGTTGACTTCCTGGTGTCATCCGAAGTGTGGGATCTTCATAACATTCAACAGGGTGGATTGTGTGAGGTCCATAGTCCAATGATGAGGGATTATATTTGAATTTTTCCCTTTAGTTCTGGTTAGGTACTTGTATGGGGTGAGCATACCATAGAACTTGCGATCTCCAAGGTTGAAGGTGATGAATTTTAGTGCTGCGATCTTATCCTGATTTGTTAGAACTGCGCGTATCCCCTTCGGGAGGTATGCCAAAATTATAGTGTACTCAAAATGGCATGGTACACTATCACGATTCACCACGCTAGCCAGAAGTAGGATGTATTTGGGAAATTATGGTTGGAATCAGTTTTGCAATTGCGAGGTCGTCTTTATGCTTGGTTCTCTTTTCTGCTGATGGTCGGGATGGTCCGGATCTGCGAGCAGTCGATGGAGAGGCTTGCACCATTCTTGTCGATGAAGCTTGTATGCCTGTAGACATCAACATGACTCTTTCAGTCATGAGGTCAATCAGAACTTCTTCAACAACTTTCTCTGTAGCGCTCAACTCGTCCGACATACACACTCGGGGTTGGAAATATCGAGTTCAAAGAGTAACTTAGATACTGCAATGAGATAGAGGGAAATAGAGAAATAATCACTATGTAAAATCAACAAGTCTGCGAGCTCAAATTCATGGGTAGAAAAAGTGTTCTTAGTGCATGGTGTGATGGGATAAATAGAAAACTTGGTAACATATCTCTTGCAATGGGCGATAAGATTTCATTAACTCTGTTCTGTACATTATGGCGTGGTCCAATGGTCTGGTGGCGAACCATAAATGACTTTATGCCCATTCAGAGGGTCAGCCAAACATTTATATTATTCCTAATGGCTATATGGATTCACCATGGCGAAGTGCCGTGTGACACTGTTCTGTTATCCCGACGAAGCTCCAATTTTGAAAATTTCCCTTCTGTGAAGTTCCCTCTGGAACCTTCTGTAACTTTTCGATCTTAGATTTCTTCTTACTTAGCTTCCTAGCCTTCTTCCCAATGAGCTTCATCTTGGTATGCCTTTTCCATTCTGATTCTTATCTTCATTTGGCATAGTTACTTCGTGTTGTTGAGATTCTTTCCTAAGATTCAAGGGTGATACTTCTTCTTTATATGGAGTAGGTACTTCAATCTCTTGTGGTTTTTCTAGTGTTCTTGCAACTTCGAAATCCGAGTCTCTGGTGTGCGATCCTTCTAGTCATGAATTATTTTAACTCTTGTTTCTTCTGTTCTAAAACTTCTTCTTCTTTTGTCCTTCTGGCATGATCTTTCTTAATCCAAGGTTTTCCTAGTAACATGGTAAATGGAGCATTTTCTTCAATAAATTTAAGAATATCAAAATCTTCCACTGTCGAAGTTCCATTGAAATTCATAGATATCTGGGTGATCTTTCCACATAGGTTTATCAACTTTCCTCTAAATAACCCTATTCCTCATAATGAAGGAATCATAGCAAGCTTCTCTATAGCTTCCCAAGTTCTCTCCATCATGATATTCGCCTGTGTTTCCTCATCTAGAACATAGTCAATGCCGAAGTCTCCTATTCTTGATTTAAGGCATTCGTTTTCTTTGAAGATATCTGATAAACTGATATGTCGATGATCATTCAGGGTTTCTTTCATATGTAGCAATACTTTTTCTGATTCTTTCTGGGGTAGTACCATAATCTCAGTTTCTGGATCTGCCTTAGGGTTTTCTTGTCTCATGTTCATTTCTTCAAGCTTGGCAATCATTCTAGCGAAATCAAATACTTCATGGTCCATAACTTTGCAACAAAGAAAACTAGGTCTTTTCCTAGGGAATTCCTTAGCAAGATGTCCCGGTTTTATGCAACTGTAACAAAGGGTTAATCCTCTGTTTATTTTAAATGATTCCCAACTCTTTCTATATTGCGCACTAGGGTCATAGTAGCTAACCTTCAAACATTTATTTCTAGGATCCTGCATCCACTTGTTAGTCCAAACATTCTTTCTATGCATCGATATAACATATTTTTCACTATTCTTATCACATCTACTCATATCAAATCTTCTTTCATCTATTAATGCCCTAGTTTTCAAGCTAGGACATAATTAATCAAACATACCGAGATCCATATTGTTGAAACACAAATTTCCACTTATATTACTTCTAGAGAGCACAAATCTTTCAGATCTAGAACTTTTCAATATTCTTACCTTTATCAGAGCACAAGCTTGCAGATCAAACATTTTTTAATAAAAAACTCTCACTTTTACCTTTCTCAGGGCACACAGATTTCAGATCTTACCTTTTTTCTTTAGATCAGACTTCTTTTCCTTAGCATAGAGCTTGTCAAACTAAGTAGAGTAATGTGCACTAGAGTGACAAATATACGCACAGAGCTTTCACAATTTCAGGTCGGATCTTTGCATAAATATTCTTCTTCCTTAGTTCCCAGCAATCACAATTTCAGGTCCCAACAATGGAACCATTTGTTGGAAAAGGGGTAGACCCAAGTTTCAACGCTACAACAATGCACAAAAAAAACCCTAACTACCGCCCTGTTCGGAAACACCTGCGAAGCAAATGAAGTCTCACCCGAGGTAGAGGCAGGGGTGGTTGCAGGACTCAGGTGTCTACAACCTTAGCTGGGACACAGATTCGTGATTGTAATACTTAAAAGAGCACTTAGCATGGAAAATTAATCAATATTTAACCACTATCTACTACGCAGATGAAACAAAGCATCACATCATTCATCCAGATCTGGTGTATCTAAGAACTTATCATAGAGAAGTAGATTAGATCTAGCAGATTCAAGCACTAAGCACATTCACATAGGTCATATCTACCTTCATATACATCATTAGCACAAAGCATAAATAGATTTATCTATCTATATCAAAGCACTTAGAAAATAAAGGCATAAACACATCAACACATGGCACAAAGCATAGAAACACAATATATACGTGGTTCACCCCCACCGTAGGGCTACATCCACCAACTCTTCTTCTTTATTATATGTAGTCAAGATTCTTACAGGAACATAGCATCAAAATCCTACTCTACAGAAGATAGGAGATCTGCACGCACTCCACCAGATCCTCCTTCTTCGAGCTAGGGTAAATCACCAAGCCTTCTTACAATTACTTGCATGTATCTCTGCAAGTCTCACACAATATGAACATAGCACTTACAATCCTTCAATCACATAGATCTAACACTTAGCCAACTTCCTTCTATATCCTCACTACATTTCCTTAGCATCTATTTATACTTTACTAAATAGGCCTAAACATGGGTAAACCCATGGGCCGACATCCCATACCCGTTACATAATCCCAATTCCCAAAAAGGACCCAAAAAGGGGCTAAGATCCCGTGATCTCTGCTTTGTCTTGCACTCCTCCTTTGACAGGCTATCTAAGTCCCAAAATAGGTCAAACTTGACCAAGGATCTCCCAAAACTTGGTCAAGGGCCAACAATGTCTACCGATGATGCACATCCAATTGCTAACTTCCCTGAAAATATTTGTGCACTCAACTGTACGCTTATGTAGTGATGCTCGAGCATTGTTGCCTTCTAGCACTATCTTCTCCATCTACTCCCGTTGCTTCCAAGGATTCTTTTCTGCTTCTTGCTGAGTTTTACGCAACTGCAATTCCAGATGCTCAGTGCGAATGGCCAATTGTGACCATGCTCCTTGGAGCAGTTCGATCTAGTGCTCTGGTTCTCCTGTATCCATGGCTTCTGGAAATTGGGGTGCGAACTTCCTAATCTTCGACCAAGCTTCAACAAGACTTTCTTGGACTCTTTCCAGTCCGTGCTTGACCTGGACCTTTGCATTTTTATCTTGTTTTCTGGATGTTTGCGCAAGGAGTGCTTCCTCCCTTGCAAACTCTACATACCTCTCCACCTGCTGGATCCTCTTCTCTAGTTGATCAATTGATGCTCTGATCATTCCAACCAAGTTTGTTGCTGTTCATTGGTCAAGGTCAATAGAATATGGTGTTGTGTCCCTTGGTGCTCGGGTCTATAGTGGAATTCCACTGGCCATTGAATGTTCTGAGGGGGTCTCTACCTCCTCCTCTCCTATCGATGGTCCTAGCACAAGTCTCAACCTCAAGACTGATGGAAAGAGTGTCAGAACCTCTGTTCTATCCAGGAAGAGTTGCAACAACTCTGCACACTATTGAGGGTTTTGGAGAACCAACTCCATTTGTTCCTATGTGGATGTCGCGCTCTACCCAGAAGTTGACTTGGGTTCCTTCTGAACCTTTGGTATCTCCTTATCTTTAATTTTGTCTGCTTCTAGATTTGCGCTTCCCTGGGAACCCTCAACCTTGGACGTTGAGGAAATGTGCTGGGATATTTGAGTTTGCGGCTCCTTCGCCATTTGAGTGTCATTTTTCTGCACAAAAGGCACATTTTGATGGTCCTAGGTGTCCGGGTTCAGACCAATTAGTTGCAGTCGCTGCTCCAGTACTTCCGGATTTGTACCAGAAACTTATGTTATTCTTAGGAAACTCTAGGCTTGTTTCTGGGATTTCTAGCTCTGGTTGTTCTAGGGGATCGAGTTGCATCAATTCTAGATCAGTGGCTTGGGGTGGGATGGTAGTTTCTGGGGGTGGCGACTAGGGTTTTGGTGGTGATGGAGGGTGCTCAGTGATGATGGTGGATGGAAGGGTGTCAGGCTTAGGGTCGTTCTGAATATGGATGACTGGGGTTTCTCGGACCACCGAGTGAGTGTGGGGGATGACGAATGAAATGGGTTGGGGATTCATAACTTTACTCAGTGATACCCCGTTTCTGACCTTCTTCACCACTGCTTCGATAATGAACACAATGCTCAAGATATCGTTGAGATCCTTACCTTTCAACATGGATTTCTCTGGAAGCTGCAGGAAGATCGATAATGTTCTTTTATTGCTCTCCAATGGATGTGTCTCTTCCTCCTCTTCCAAGTCCATCTGTTCTGGAGCTTCCTTCTTCTGCACCTCTGGTCCCGAGCTTGATCCTACCTCTGCTTATTTTCCTTTTTTCTTCAACAAATCGTCAGGAAAAATGTAGTGCATTCCCAACTTGCATGGTTTTCATTTAACTTTCGACCACAACATTACCTCTTTATTGAAGGCCTCCTCATCTAGGTAGAATGGAAACATCCTTGAATGAAAGTATTTCCTGTTGGCATGCCTTGGCCATAAAAACGTATGATGCCAGTTCATGCTGAAAGAGTTGTTCATCGTGTTGTAGTTGAGGAGCTCCTGTGGAATTCACAACCTTTGTGTTACGTCGATAAGCCCATTATACCACATGGAGAACATAGTGTTATTGAAGGCTGTGTTCTCTGAGTCCATCCTGGAATGATAGGGATAAAAAATGTTCACAAGGGACCCCTTGTTTTCTAGTGCCAACGATCTTCCAGTGGGTGGATTCCACTTTAGCATTGTGAATTCCATCAACATGTATCCATATGTGAAGGCGCCTCCCTTCTCCTGGGATTCCTGACAAGCCATGAGTAGTTCCTCCAGCAAATAACTACACCAGTTGAATACAGCTCCATTGGCACAAAATTCAGTCACTGATAATGCATCCAACATGCATTCTCCCTTGTAATATGACCTCATAACATTGCTGGATATGATGTAGCATCCAATCCTGACTGTCTCTAGTAGTATGGGGTAAATTTTTTCCGTGTTCTCCCCCTCTGCACGTGAAACCTGTCATAGAGGCTGGGCTTCCATTTCTTCTTTCCATGCTTACTAGGACCCTGGAATCCTTTAGACACGTCCTCACCTTTGAGGGACAATCTAGTAAGATAATGGATGTCATCGGTGTGGATTGGATATTGCCTTTCCAACCAGAGAATTCAGTCGTGCACCCTGCTGATCAAGAATTTGTTCCACTCACCGAACACTGGTAGGTCTTTGAGGTTCATGATATTCGAATTGAATAGGTTGATAAATTTAGGCTTTGGCATGAACTGCATGATTCCCATCTCATCTAGAGTGATACTCCAGAAGACATCTATGCCCATCTGGGGGAAGAAGACTGGGGCTGTTAAGTCAAGATCAAGGAGCTTGACCTACTCCACCTTCCCCTTTAGATCACCCATGACCTCGACTCGGGGGTCACAGGGCTCATCTGGTACTCCATCTTTGGACATGGCACCTTAGATTTCTNTGGTAGGTCTTTGAGGTTCATGATATTCGAATTGAATAGGTTGATAAATTTAGGCTTTGGCATGAACTGCATGATTCCCATCTCATCTAGAGTGATACTCCAGAAGACATCTATGCCCATCTGGGGGGGAAGAAGACTGGGGCTGTTAAGTCAAGATCAAGGAGCTTGACCTACTCCACCTTCCCCTTTAGATCACCCATGACCTCGACTCGGGGGTCACAGGGCTCATCTGGTACTCCATCTTTGGACATGGCACCTTAGATTTCTGTAACTCTCAACATTGTGGGTTATGGATATGATCAAATGTCATGACAAAACAAGGATTTGGTGGCCACAACTACGGGTCTCAGGGATACACATAATTGCTTGCTCTTCAGAATTTGAAAATCGCAAAGTTATTTGAAAACAATGCATTCTACAACGAGTTCTTAGAGCCTTATACTTGGGCTTAGATGGAAAGTTCAGTAATAAGTGTTGTTCATCATGACCATATGGACGCAACTTGGATCTAAGTTGTCAAACAGGATGGGTTAACGGGGTAAATCCTATTGGGCGATTCTGGAATTTACTGTGCAAGTTGGATAGGGACATGGCCGATTTCAGTCCCATTTGAAGGATAGGAATCCCGATGCGAATACCAATGACATCTTCGCGTATCGTGGATTTATGTCTTAACGAAATTCAAACAGGGTACTGTAATAGAAATAAAGGCTATGACTAGACTGGGAGAATCAATTTGAGTAAGAAGTTCTTCATCTTGTGCTTCTGAGTAAGCAGTTCTGCATCAAACAACACTTAGACAAAAAATGACATGAACTACATGTCACGACGCAACACTGCACACATTGACTTTATTAACTGAATTTACAAAAATTGCATAAAAATTAAATCTAACTACTATACATTCTCCTTCAGACTAGATAAACAGTCCTTTTAGCTCAGTTATGAGACATATATGGTTTCAGGCGAGCGCCACTCACCCATCCTGACCACAACATACCATCTAGTTGTGCAAGTCTGACTGCTCCTGCAGGTCGAATCTCCACACCTATAAATGGTCCCAACCAATGCATGTGCAACTTGCCAAGATGCTTCTGGTACTGACTATCATAGAGTAGGACCTTGTCTCCTTGTGCAAATACTTTAGTCTTAATGTGTCTATCATGCCAAGATTTTTTCCTTGCTTTCTCAACTGACTGATGGAAGTTTGCTAAAAACCTGGTTTCCTCAAGTTCTTGTAACTCCATGAGTCATTGCACGAATTATTATTCCTCTGACATGTGTGTGATATGTGCAATGTACAAACTTGGAGTAATGAATTCTACAGACACCACATCCTCTTTCCCATAAACTAGATGAAATGGTGTGTACCTGTGGAGTTTCTTTGTGGTTGTCCTGTAAGCCCATAGTACTGCTGGAACTCTGTCAACCCAATCTTCCCAGTTTGTGCAACAGACCTTTGTTAACCCTCTCTCCAAAATCTTGTTGAACACTTCTACTATTCCATTGGATTGCAGGTGGTAGGGGCTACTTTTATGATGTTGGATCAAGAACTCCTCTATAAGCTTTGCTATAGTGATACTAATAAAATGAGATCCCTGATCGCTGGTTAGACTCCCAGGACATCCAAATCAATTGATAATATTCTCAAAAATGAACCTAGAAAAAATATCGATCGAGTAGTCCTGAACAACTGCTACCTCAGCCCAACATGTAAGATAGTCAGTTGCGGTAATGATGTATCTAGCCTTTGAATGCTTAGCTGTGGGGTTGATCGTTCCAATGAAGTCAACTGCCCACTTCTCAAATGCCTTCAAAGGGCGAATTGGTTGAAGTGGTAATTCATCTCGTCATGACGACTTACCCACTCTTTGACAAACATCACATGATCTAGCATATACCTGTGCATTCTTGAAGAGCGTTTCCCACCAAATTCCAAATTGGAGGACTTTCTACGCAGTAGCCTTTCCTCCTACATGAGCTCCCGCAACTCCACTGTGGCACTCCCACAATATATATTTCCTTTCATGATCCAATACACATCTCCTCAGGATATTGTCTAGTCCCAATTTATATAATTTCCCTACAATCAACTGATAGTCCACTGCTCTAACAACCATATGGTGTTTCTGGGTTGCGGAATATGTTTCTGGGTAGGCTCTTGTACTTTAGAAGACTGCTATGTCCTACAGGTACTCTGGTATGGCCTCAACTTGGAACAAATATGCATCTGGGAGATGATCGTCAATTGCTCCGCCACTTTCCCCTGACTCTAATCTAGACAGGTGATCAGGTCCTACGTTGCATCTTCCAGGCTTAATAATTACTTCAAAAGAGAATTCATGAAATAGTAGAAACCATCTACAAATTCTCCCTTCCAACACGGGTTTGTTAACTATATATTTCAATGAAAAAGATCAGTAAAGAACTTAAAATGAGAACCTAAAAAATAATGTCTAAATTTATGCAAAGCATAAATCATGGCTAAACCCTCCCTTTCTATCATTGTGTAGTTGTGCTCAACTTGTGACAACTTCCTTCTCGCAAAATAGATAGGAGGATCCATGGCTCCATCTTCAGGTTGCACTAACATAGCTCCTAAGGAAATACCTGAAGCATCTACGTGGACATGAAATTCATTTTCCCAGTTTGGGAATATCATAATTGGTGCTGTGATGAGCTTCTCCTTTAGGGTCTTGAACAATTTATCACATTCTGGGGTCCATTGGAACATTTCATCCTTTTTCAATAGATTTTCCATAGGTGCAATAATATTTACATAGCTTCTGATGAACTTGTGATAGTACCCTGTGTGTCCCAACGTGGAGCACAACTTCTTATCACTCGTAGGTGGTAGAATGTTCACAATAACCACAACTTTGGCTGGGTCTACCGATACTCCCTCTCAGCATACTATGTGGCCCAACAAATTTCCATGTGGTACACAGAAGATACACTTTCTGAGATTCAATGATATCTGCAATTCTCTGCATCTGTCAAACATTAGACATAACAACAACACAAGTTCCTTGAGAAGAATCTATATCGTCCAATCATCCATATAAACTTCTATAAACTTGTGAATAAACTTTCTAAAATCTGCTATAACAATCCTGGAGAAAACTGTAGGGGCATTCTTTAAGCCAAATGGCATCACATTGTATGCAAAAGACCCCCATTCTATTATGAATGTGGTCTTATTTTTGTCCTCTTCGACAATCCTTACTTGGTGGTAGCCTGGAAATCCATCTGTAAATGAGTATGCTTATTTCCCCGCAACCTGTTCTATCACCTCATCAGTAAAAGGTGTTGGGAAAGGATCATGCACATAGGCAGAGTTAAGTCTTCTATAGTCTACACAGACCCTGATATCCTCTGTGCCTTTCTTACTTTGGATGACTATTGGGCTGACCCATTCTGCTTCTTCCACTGCAAAACTAAGTCCAACTTCCAACATCTTGTCTATCTCCTTCTTAATATTCTCTTTTACTCTAGGGTTAAGGCGGTATGGTTTATGCTTCACAGGCTTTGATCCTAATTTTAATTCAATTTTTGTTTCTCCCATAACTCCTTTGATCCCCTTTAACTCTGAAAAGGTCTTTGGGAACAGATCCTCATATTCCCGCAACAAACTCTGTATTTCTTGACTAGTTTTCTCATCCTAGTAATATCCCACCATAGCTATATTAGGTTTCTCTATGGTACCTATATTGACTTTGTGGAACTTTAATGGGTGATTATAAGAACTACCAATCTGAATGGGTATGGTGTTCTAGATTTCTCTGTTCCCTTATGCCTCTTTAATGGCTAGGTTTCTCAATTCCTCTAAATCATCTATGATTTTTGAATCCCTGCTAATATTATATCAGTCTATAGGAATCTTGTCTAAGGTTAGGTGAAGATTAGTATGAAGTTCCCAGCTATGTTTTGAACATACTACTAGGTTTGATTTTTGATTACTATTGTCTATAAAGAGAAATTCTTTAATTCTCTACAGGATTACTTCAATATCAGGGTACTTACTTGTAAACAAGAATTCCTTGCAAAAGTGATTTGCCAACATTTTCCAGTCGCTGATCTATCTTCTGGTTTCTTCATGTATGAAACAAGTTTTCGGGATTGGACCTAGTGAGTGGGGAAATACCTGAACCTAGAAGCGAGAGGGTATTTCCACAACTTGCCGCTGTGTCACACACTGTTCAATATGTGCTCTAGTATCAGGTGCTCCGCTGAACAATTACGCAACTTGGAAATTCGTCTGCATCTCTGATTCTAGATTCTCCTTATTCTAAAATCTATACTTGACAACTTGCTTCACATCGTCCCAATTTCTGAGTAAGGCTTTATGATTAGCCCACCATCTGGTAGGGGTGTCCTGGAGGGCTAAATCTAGTACTGAGATTCTTTGATCCTCTACTACCTTTTCTTCCATGCTAAGCAGAAAAATATCAAGTCTTGAGGTACCATCATATACTGTGTGTTCTATGACCTCGATCCCAACCCATCTAGTTTCTTTGACAGTTGTGCATCTCCTTGAGAATATTTCGTAAGAGCCTTGTTAACAAATTTCAAATTCCAATTCTGAATCTTCATCCACTGACTGTATACTCCTCCAACTTACTGATCCATTAGCAGTAGGATTTATGTAATCGTCTCTTGTTCTTGATGTTACAATGTACAACTGATCCAAGTTTTCTCCCTCCATATTGTTTTCTATTGGCTCTGTATATCTGGTACCTACATACGGATCCAAGGGTTGAACTACCTTGATTCCATATATTTCAAATGGCATGGTGTCTTTCTTTAGGTCGATTGCTACATAGTTGTCATAGGCCCAATCAATCCCAATTAGTGTAGGGTAAGGGTCCTTATCTTCCATGATCTCAATCACCTCAAAGTCAACTATTGTCTTCACTCCTGCAACATCTATTTCCACATTCTCTAGTCTTCCTATTGGGAAAATGCAATATTGGTTGGACATTCTTAACTGGATTGGGGAATATGTCAACTGGGGTTTTCCTAAGGCTTCCCAAGTCTTTTTAGGTAGAATGTTCACATCGTATCCTAGATCCAACATGACATCCTTAATCTCAAATTCATCTAACTGGGATACTAGTCTGAATTCTTTTCCAGTTTGTACTTTCCTTCTCTCCACCCTCTGAGTACTCTTCTCAGGAAGATTGGTCCTTATTCCTGATTCTGTGGGTTATTCATTCCATAAAACTAGGTATAACACATTGCACAACTTCTCTGTTAATTGGTCATTCCTGAGAATATCAGAGAATAATTGAAACCAAAGGTCGACTACATTTTAAGGTTGCTCAGGTTGTCTCGGTGTGACTACAAGGTTTCTCGGTGCAGTGGGTGAAGAAGGGACTTGCACAATATTAGGGTAACCATTAGGCTGTGGGGGTTTCTCTTGCATCTCAAGGCTAAGGATATTATAAAATAATTCTATGGAATTTTTAAAGAACAACTTCTGTTTTAGAGGGTCATACCTGTCTTCTTTAGGTGTTGCTTTTGGATATGAGGTAGATTATCAGCATCAACTCATGTCTTTTCTCCTCCTTGAGTAACGATATTGAGGTTGGGTAATTTTCCTTTACTAACTCTCTTGATTTATGAAATGATGAGGTTATTTCCTCGTTGACATACCTGATCTTCCCATTTTTCAATTAGTTCTGGGTAGTCTTCAGTTGTGTGCCCATTGGTTCTGCAGTGAGAGCACCATGGCTGCCTAGGATAAGGACAATATCTAGCCATATGGCCTTGCTCATCATAGTTATAACATATTCTTGACCCTCTTCCCCCAGTTCTTCCTCCTATGAAGTCTCCTCCGACTCCACCACCTCGACCTCTTCCCGATCCCTGAGGGTTTTCATTCACCTTGAATGGTGTTCGGTCCAACCTATCTACAAGCACGTCCAATGCTCTACATTGATTGGTAGTATGTGTGGTAGATGCGTAGAACTCACAATGTACTGTATTTGGTACTGTCGAATATTTATGCATAATGGGGCACTGTCTTAGCCCATGCCCATGGATTCAAAAAATCTCACAATACTCAACTACTGGTGCTGGTTGGCTCCCTGGAAAAGCATGATATGGGGTGGGGTTATGGAATGGTAAATTCATAGACACTTTCACAACTCCACTCGTGGGTCATGGTGAGGGTCCCATAGGATTCTGAGGAGGTCCCATTCCCCTTATTCATGGACATTTTTTCACCATATGTCCTTCTGTATAACATCCGGTGCACCAGAACTGCATTCATCCTGGTCTAGGTATCGTCAGTTCTTGAATCTTTTCTGGAAGCACTAATATTTTCCCTTATAGTTGTGCCAAATTCACATCTGTTGGGGTTTGGTCACTCTCATTCTCCTAGGATATCCTTCCATGGCTTCAATCTTCATCAATTTTTCCAAGGCATCTGTCAAAGTGGCTATCCAATGTTGCATTAGCGAAATCCATGTCAGAGGTATAAATCCCTGAATATACCATTCTCTTTAATGCTCCTCATGGATTGGATGTGCTAACCTCTCTATAGCATATTTAAACTTCTGGCTATATTCCTAGGCTGATTCACCTTCCCGTTGTTGAATCTCACGCAACTCAGACAGAGCCTGTTGTTCTGACTGAGGTATATTAAACTCGGCTATGAACCTTGTTCATACTTGGCCAAGTGTGAACACTTGACCTTGCATTCCTGGCACTAATAGCTCAATAATATTCATGTACCACTTAAGAGTGCGACCTCTCAAGGTAGTCTGCAACTCAACCAACTTATTTGCATCCGGAGTCCCTTTGGATATCCGGATTGCTTCGCATAAGAACCAGTGCTGCTCCACATCTTCATCTCCCTTACCTGAGAATTATGGGTATTGGGAAATTGAACCTCCTGCGTGACCAACCATTGCTGATATTGTTGCTCTTATCAAAATGAAACCTAACGGTCCTGCTTGCGATCTGCTAGGGGATCCCAATATCCTCTCTGTACTCACACTTCCTGGCTGTGACTAACTAACTAATTGTACTAGAACAAAATTAGCATAGGAGGGTAGTATCGAACTTACCACTTGTATAGAAGACACTTGGGGTATGGGCGATTTGGGGTTGGAGCCACTGGATGCGGGGCAATTTTATTTGATCCCGGGGGTCTCATTTTCGTCCTCTGGAGCGGTCTCTTCAGCCAGATTCTGGATCTTTCTTGTTATTGGGGCTGAATATTCTCTTTCCTCTTCAAGATCTATGCTGGATTCCTCCTCTCTTGCCTCTACACCTTCTCCTTCTTTTCCACCCTCCCGTGGACTTCTTTCTCTTTGCGCTTCTCTCTCACTTAATCTTTGTCTGGATAGTCTTTCATATCTTCTCATCTTCCACAACTCTTTCATCTGTCTTTCCTCTACTTCTTCTGGTTCGACTTCTTTCTGCAAATTCTCAGATTGTATTGCTTCTTTCTTGATCTTGCCAAGCGACCACTTCTCAACTATGGTGTCTCTTTTCAAGGATTGCTCATCTCTTGATTCCATTTCTTGTTGTTTCCCCCACTTATGAAAGAACCATTCCTTTCTCTCAGGCCATGAATCTACCCCAACCTCACCCTACCCCAAGTGAGGGTGTTTACGCTTCCATATCAGTCGAGGACATAGTCAACATCCCCTCTTCCATCAAGAAAACTTTAATCCACAGGGGGATTTCTCTCAACAGTCTTCTCCTTGCGTCTTTCTTGAAATTCACCTCTGCTCGTGAAAAATATTGGTGATTCTCAACTACAAACTCAATGATGTATCCTTCTAATGTGGTATTGACCCAAAAATCAATCGCTCGTGTGACTGGATGATCTAGCCGATGAAGTGCTGCAATATTTTTCGTGTCCCAAGTATAGGTCCTATTGACTTGTTCTTGGAACTCTAGAGCTTCTTGGAGCCTATTTATCCAGTGGACAATTTATTTCGGGAACTTAACCCAAAATATATCGTACTGGTCGCTCGATCTTTCTGAGTAAAATAATACCTCACAAGTATATTCCACATATTTTCCCCTTAGCTCTGCTTCTTTCCATATGAAGGCGTCATAAATTATTTCCCACCATTGGTCAATATTAGATTTGTGAATCCGTGGAAGCATCCTCCCTACAATTTCCATTTTAACGCAGGTCTGGACAACAAAAACATTTTGTTAGCGCAAGCTTGATTAGACTAGGGTCCTTCTTAGGTTACCAACAAAAGGTACCGATTAGTCTAGAGCTCTGGCATTTTCATCTCCTCTGAATAAAATAAGTCTCACTCGAAGCGCTACTGAGACAAATGGATAGGGAAGGGAAAGGAGAATACTTAGGTGGGTTCACATAACTGTCAAGATGAATCCTGATCTTGCACAAGAAATCTAGCTACATAACAGATTTGAACTCATATGCACAAGAACTGGAACTACTTATGTTACGAAAAAACATTCAAACATAGAGACATCATGTGGAACTTATGAACCATAAATAAGTAATGTAAAGATACAATGCATTAGGATAAACACAAAAAGACACAACATATTTTGAAAATTTGGATCCTTCTTCATATATTATCTTCAGATCTTTCTCGATTACAATCTTAGAGATACATAATAGTGCTCTGTTACACACTCCTAGATTTGGACCCATGTCGTAGAGCTCTAATTCTTGAAATGTTGTACAAATTACATTACATGACTCAAAATATGGCTTCTAAGGAGTAGACAACAACTATGACCAAACCTTACACTTGTGATACTAACAAAACCCGCCCAACCAACCCTTTTACAATTATATTCATCCCTATATATAATCTAAGTCATGTCTTCTCGCTTTGGTTTTCACGTTTTCTTGTTCTGTTGCAACTATTTTTTATTTTCTGGCATTGCTCTGTCCTTTTTGCAACTGATTTCTGTTGCTTCTTCTTCCTCTGCTGTCCAGCTTATTCTGTAGCTTGTGCAACTCGTACTAGGCCAAAATTGGGATTGTCGTCCTTCTTGTGCAAATCCTTATCCAAAAATGAAGGGCCCACCACCTGTCTTACCTTCCGATACCCCGATTGATTTTCTTTTGATAGCCAAGGGCACCAAAAAATGTGATTTTATTCTGAAGAAATACTTAAAATAAATTTTGAGTCTTTTAAGAAATAGGTCACTGGTCGTCCCTGATCCCGTACAAACCACAATTAGTAAGGATAAAAATAAAATCAAAAGGTAGGATAAGAAAGTCACACAGGATGCTAGTGAATTAGATTTCAGAAATAAAAGGAGTGGTAGACTTATGTCGAGGATGGAAAGGACCTGATATCAGAATCATGATAAACCCATTCCTACAATTTTCATTGAAGATACAATCTCTGTCAAGGATGCAAGATCTGATTCCACTAGAGTGGATTTGCCTCAATACGATTTTGTTTCAAACCTGCCTCCATTTTTAAGGGAACAAGAGGGGTTTTGAGGAATACAATATGATTTAAAAAAGGCAATGATGCAAGATAAGATGTGGAACTCAGATAATACACGCCCCCTACCGAGATTGGAACATGTATACTGTGAAGAATGTTTCACTTGGATACAAAGGTACTATCAAGATATCCCTTATTTGCAAGCTCAACTTAATCAGGTTATGGCTTGAAACATGGTATTGGAAAGAGAAAATGTGGATCTGAAGGCCATTGTGCAACAAATTTCCCTCAGAGCTAGCAAAAGATTCAGGAAATCAGGAGATACTTTTATAAAAAAATCATCCAACTTCAACTCTTTTATGAACTCAAAATTATCTGATGCCTCTGTTTCAAATGATTAATGGGTAAACAATTTTATTGTAATTAACATTTTGATTGTTTCATTATAACATAATTTGTTTTATTTTGTTTTATTAGACTAGTTACAGAATCATAGATTCTATAGCTTGTCTATAATTAGTTTATTAGATTCTTTTTTCTAAATTAAATTTCATTTTTTCTTCTCAGGATTGAAGAGGAACGAATTGAAAATGGTTGATGGAACAAGTGAATCATTGGAGATGCTCCAAATTTGCAAGTTTTTCTCTAAAAACAGTGTCAATAATATTTTAATTATGTAACTATTTTTGAATGGCTGTTACAACAGATCTATATTTTGGTTATTTTTTGGGAAAAGACTTTATTAAGGATGGTTCTGTCTCTCTCTTAGAAGATATGAGGAAAAAATCATGAACTTATTTTAAATACTGGTACTTTCCCAGAGACAAAGGGTATTCTTTTTGAGACCTAAAGATGGACTTATCTCTTTCGAAATGATATGAAATACAATGTGATTTTGGATTTAGTCCTGATGTAAACTATATGATGTGATTATCGTCGTATTACTTTCGTATATTTCTGAGCATGAAAACGTATATGTTATGAATTAGCTTTAGTCTGTTCAACATTTATACTTTCATGTTATGCTTATCTCTTGTATGGTCCATCATTGATTGGTTATCATAATATCTATGGCTAATAAAATGTATATACATTTTGAGTTTACGTCGAATATTAGAATTTTTTTTTTTTAACTAGAACGGTTATGTTGCATTAATCGGTTTTCAGGCAAACCTGAATCAGAAAGTTACATATCTGAAGAAGGTTGGTGACCTCTAACAGTGCTGCCAAACTTTTTGTGAACGTCTTGGGAAACCCATCCCATTTGCTTCTTGAACTAATTCGAGAAAATGACAAAAATTGCATACATGAATAAATTCTCACAAATTGCGAGCAT
>SNQJ01S0014051.1:32563-46110 GCA_010110895.2 Picea sitchensis
TTCTAGATTAATTTCATTTACGCAATTTCCCCATTCCTAGATTAATTTCATTTACGCAACTAGATTAATTCAATTTCAATCGTGTGTTAGATTAATGATTCAATTTCAGTCATAGCTTAAACATTAGATTAGATTAGTCTCACTTCAATCTTGCATATACTTTGTGTGTGCTTCGTCAGTTTACGACCCTCGGGTTGACAAATTAGATAGTTGGGTAAATACTACAATGCAATTAATTCAACATTAGTTCAGCCCAATGTAACGATTATTGTTCCTTTTTCAAGTCGTGTTGTTCCTTTGAATAGAACAATTGTCGTTCCCTTTACGATTATTGTTCCTTTACAGGTGTTTCATCTCTGGAGGCTAGGTATTGAAAATGGAAGGTAAGAACCTACGTAGGCGACAAGTAAAACGCTTGTGCCAGCGCCTACCTAACTTATCTCGTGATTGCCTGAATTCATGTGCAATGTGCACATATTGTAGAGCATTGGATCATGTGACAAAATATTTTCTTCAACTATTTACAAAATGGTAGGCCAGAGGGAACCAGAATCCAAATCAGAATGTGAAAAAAATATCATTCAAAGAACGCAATGAAGGGCCAAGAATAGCATTTGTTACACGTGGAGGAGATAGAACAGGAGTTGATATGATGAATGGAGGGAAGTAGTCTGAGCAGTGGGTAAGGAAGATAGCAGGACCCATGCCAACCTTTGATCCTCAACTGTAAAAGGAAAGAGATATTGGGACAGGATTGGGGAGCTTCAACATCATCTGCGGCCCATATCAGAGATCAGACTGTACCAGAGAAACCAAATGGGAAAGTAAGCACACTAAAATAATTCTTCAGAAGTTGCATAGATATAATGAAGGATGAAAATTCATTGAAAACACTATACACAATGATTGATTATTTTACATAAGAAAGGGAAACTCCCATCGCAAAGGGTGGTGAACCATGTACTATGTAGAAAGAGGACCAATGGAGAATTCAGATTCAGTGCACAAATTGGGGAATATTATTTGGATAATTTTATCTTGGACTTGGGGTATGATGTGAACGTATTGCCTAAACAGACCTGGGATATGATGGGAAAACCCAATATAGTATGGTCTCATGTTCATTTAAGGCTCGTGAATCAACATAAAATAGTACCAATTGGTCAATTGATAGGAGTACCTATGAACATGGATGGGGTGCACAATATGGCATACTTCGAGTTTATTGAGATCGTAGATAGCATTCAACCATATCCAACACTGATGGGACTAGAATGGAATTTTGATAACCAGGTGATCATTAAATTGAAGAGGAGGGAGATGATATTTGAAGTTGGAGATTTGAAAGTTACTGCACCATTAGACCCAACAGAAGGAAAAAGATACATAGAGCTAGAAAGAGGAAATGACATTAACAATTTGTATAACATGACTACGTGGATGGATGATTATGTCAACTCTAGTGAAAATGGTGGGATAAGTTGGAGAAGTATCAGTTCATGTGCATCAGAATCAAAGGAAGTTTTAGATCATTGGCAGTAGAGAATACATGAAGCTTCAATTAGACTATGTGCACACATAACCCGATCCTTGCACTTCATTGGAACAGAGTTATGTGATCCACCCAGGTACAAAGGATTAACTTAAATAAGTTTGTTTGAAAAGGAATTTGAGTTGCAAGTACCTAAATAGAAAAGGTTGTTAGCACTAGATTTTTTCCTAGAAGTGACTCCAGCCAGATGGTGGGTTGCACACAGAGAGGGGATGAAGGAATAGTCACAATGCAAGAGAATAATGCAATTAATGTTTGGTAGTGAGGTAGAAAACATTGCGCATAAGTATACAGGAGAAAGTGATCAAATAGATCATGTTGCATAGCGCGGGACCTTATGGATTTCAATATCAGAGACAGACTGGATGCACATATTTATACACAAACTAGACACAATTCCAAAGAAATTTTATTTGGAATTGGAAATGCACAGAGAGACAGCAACATGGGACGAGTTGGTCCAGAGGTTCAAAGTAACATTTATATTCGAACATGAATCCCAAACCATAGATGCAACACTACAAGCTATTTGAACTAAGATATTCTCAGAAGAAGGGTCGATGGAGGTGGTACCACTATGCAGTGCGTAGAGAGCCAATATGAGTGTTCATGAGTTATTGGAGTGCTACAATGTTACTAAGGAGGAACGAGATGAAGAAGATCCTAGGAATGTACAAGTACGTAAAACAGAAGGAGAATGAGCAGTAGAAGGTCCAAAGCTTGAGTATTTCTCATACACACAGCCTATAAACATGTGGAAGGTAAACATTGGGATGACAGAGAATCCCAAGTTTGTGCAGATGGGAGTTTATTGGAGTGATGAGATAGTAAATAAGGTTGCAAACTTATTGCAACAATATCAGGACCTATTCCCAACTACATTCTCATATATGAAGGGGATAGTTGGGGACTTAGGTGAGATGAAAATTCCATTGAAACCAGGTGCTAAGACAGTATGATAAAGACCTTACAGGTTAAACCCAGAGTACAAGGAAAAGGTGAAAGCCTAAATCAACGGGATGTTGGACGTAGGAATCATTGAACCCATGGAGGAATCAAAGTTGATCAATTCAATGGTAGTGAAAGACAAGAAGACAGGAGGAATTAGGATTTGTGTGGATCTGAGGAAGTTGAATGATGCATGCTTACATGACCCATTTCCAACAACATTCATAGATGAGGTACTAGATAAGGTAGGATGCCAGGAGACTTACTCGTTCACAGATGGATTTTCAGGGTACCATCAGATAAAAATTGTGTAGGAAGACAGCTACAAGACCATGTTTTCAACAGAGTGGTGAAGTTATCAATATACAGTGATTCCCTTTGGACTAAAGAATTCCCCTGTAGTTTTTTCCAGAGTTTTTGTATTAGCATTCAAGGAATTTGTTCATAAGTTCTTGGAAGTATACTTAGATGTTTGGACTATGTTCAGTCTACTAAAGGATCACATAGAATTACTCAGGTTGATGATGGATAGGTGTAGACATTGTCATATTTAGTTGAACCTGAAGAAGTGTATTTTTTGTGCATTGTTTGGAATTTTGTTGGGATGTGTAGTATGCAAGCAGGGATTACTAGTAGACCTAGCCAAGATTGCAGTAATTCTAGATTTAAAACCACCTACATCAGTTAGACAACTGAGCGAAAATCTAGGTCACATAGGATATTATAGGAATTGTATCAAAGGATATGCATAGATCACAACACCAATGGAAAATTTGTTAAATAAGAAAGAAAAGTTCCAATGGGATAAGTACTATCAGAAAGGCTTGGATACCTTAAAGCAAAGTCTAGTAACTACGCCAATTTTGATCTTTCTAGATTGGAATAAGGAGTTCCATGCTGATGTAGATGCATCATCCATAGCTTTGGGCATAGTACTCTCTCAACCAAGAGAGGGGGACATAGATCACCTAATTGTGTTTGCAAGTAGGAAGATGTCTATAACTGAAAAGAATTACACCACTAGCGAACGAGAAGGATTGGCAATGGTATACGCGCTACAAAAGTTTAGACATTATTTATTGGGATCTCACTTTAAGATGTACAGAGACCATTATGCATTAAAATACCTAATTAACAAGCTAGTGTTAGGGGGAGAGAATATGCAGATGGCTACTGTTGTTCCAAGAATACAATTTTGAGGTTGTGGTGAAACCTGGGAATTTGAGTGTAGGGCCAGATCATCTATCGTGCATATTATCAGGAGAAGATGCAGGAAATTTAGATGAAAACTTACCAAACGCACATATATTTTCGGTTAAAATGGTAGATGATTACTTATTGGACATTATACAGTTTCTAAGTATAGGAATGGCTCCATCAGAGATTACAGTGGCGCAGAAGAAACAATGGGTAGTGAAAGTTGTGGATTATCAGTTGATTATAGGGAATTTATACAAGTTGGTAGCAGATGAAATATTAAGACGGTGTGTGCTATAACATGGAATACCGATGATACTCGCAAAAGCACGTGATGAGATAGCAGGAGGACATTATGCAGGGAGAGAAATTGCAAAAAATATTTTGTGCACAAGGCTTTGGTGGCCCACACTTCACAAAGATGTTAAGGAATACTATCAGTCATGTGATGTATGTCAAAGAGTAGGAAAGCCATCTAGGAGGAATGAAATTCCTTTGAACCCATAGGTTACCTTGCATGTATTTGATAAATGGTCCATAGATTTTGTGGTCCAATCAACCCCTAAGTAAGAATATCAAGGGAAAGGTACATAATCACTGCGACGGAGAACTTGACAAGATAGGAAAAAGTAGCACCAGTTATGGATTGTGTCATGAATATTGTTGCAATGTTCAGTTTGCATGTTAAAAACATCAATGATGACAATGTTCAGTTTGCAGTGCAGGTATTGGCATGCAAGTTGTTGGGAAAATGTAGGAAGGATGAAGTACCAGTTGTAGTCATTGCAGCTATAGAAAAATGCGTCGAAGGGGTTCAAATGAACTGGTCCACCTTCTCGGTGAACCAATTTTCTCAAGATTGTATTGAGGCCGAGAAAAAGGGCATAGAATTTCACTATGCATGGTTGTTGATTTGTATTGTGTTAGTTAGATGGCAGGGACTAGGCTATTATCAATGCATGGGGACATATGGTAGAGGTAATATGGTCAAGGGGTATGCCAACTTATCATATATGACGATGAAGAGAATACAACGGGACAATAATGTCACATGTTTTATATACTTGGAAATTGTCAGGTATTTATTCAAACACACACCGTGCATATCATCCAAGATGGTGGAAACATATAAGGATATCATGAATTCCAAATAAGGCATGCACCACATGTATGTGTAGGAAAATAAGGACCCGGTGTTTCAATGGTTTCCAACCAATTATAGGTTGACATCAAATACATATGCCTAGTTATGAATGACTCGGAAGATGGGTGGAAAACCCCAGGAGAGAAAACAGGGCACCCGAAATATGAAGAAGAGTAGGATAAGAGTGATGGAGAACCAGATGAGGATGAAGAACAAGGGAATTATTAGAATAATGGAATAGTATATGTTCATGGCCCATCAATAGCAAAAGTTCAGAAGACAGTCCCAACAACAGGTGAAAATGGAAGGATAAGGGGAAAGAGTCGGCAGAAGGGTGCACAAGAAGACTAAAGTGCATAGAGAAACCCCAGTATATACTTTTACCAAAGACAATATGGACCACATAGGCTACCAAGTATGATATTTTGTGGAATAAATCATTGAGGAAGAAACCAGGAAGAAAGAAGAGAAGCAGCAGAGACTGCATTATCATTTGGCAGCACTCCAGCAGCTCTTGGAAACAACTAGCATAATAAAAATGTGTAGGACTGAGGGAGGACAGACCATAATTATAGGGAAGGAAGTAGAGGGTGTGCATAATTTCTTGACCCAATTATAAATCATCCATAGAACACTCCATATTGAGACGGACGCACTTGAATTTCCAACGTCTAAATTAAAAGAACAAGTGAACTCGCTAGGACACATGAACATAGTGGTATCGAGGATGTCGATACAAAGACTACAAGACTTGCAAATAGGCATGTTGGAAGAATCTAAGAGATGAGGAGATGAAGCACACCAGGAGATGAAAAGAATAATGGAAAAAAAGGCTCAGTTGCTTCAACAGTATGACATTGTGCTCCAATAGAAGAAGGAAGTTGAAGGCCAAGTGGAGGAAGTAATGAAGGAAAAAATAGAGGTCGAGGAAAGGGTAAAGAAATCCCTCAAGGAAAAGGATGAAGCTGAAAGTATAGTGTAGAAAACCCAAGCGATTGTCCAGAAATTGTACAAGGAAATTCTGGAAGTCCCCATAGTAGTAGAAGCTACTATGGAAGAAAAAGTGTTGAATATCGACAAAGTCATCAAAGGCTTCTGATCACGTATAGAAGACCTACAAATGCGTAGTGTGCCAAGAATGCCACCAGAAGTAAGAGAAGTCAAGGAGAGAATGGCGATGATAGAAGTTTCCAACATCAAGAAGGTGGAAGAAGAGTGTGCCAAATTCTGTGAGGATGGCGCGTAGATATGGACAGACTTAGTGGAGGATCCTAATATGAAGGCTGTGGAGGCCAAGTTAAGAGAAGTGAAATAAAAGGCACAACATTCTTCATAGAAAATAACTACACTTCCACCAGTTGAATGTATGACAGCCATTTTGTCTCAGAGGCAGTCATACTTAGAAGTGGAGAAGATGAGGGATCAACAGAAGATCCTTTAGCAACGGTTAGGACCGATGCAAGAAGAATTAGTAAGGGTAATAGGTGAATTAGCCACTTCACGGAGAAAGGTAAAAAAAGTAGCTTAGTAAGTAGAAGAGAAACTAACATCCTTGACTTCCCAGGGGGGCGAAGAGATCACAAAAAAATAGGTAGGAATACTCAAATAAGTGGAGGTAGAAAAGGAAGCCTCCCAAATTTTCCTTAAGCTATGGAGGAGCGGGTAACATGCCTGAGTGGCTCGAGACAAGACAGAGGTGACTGGGGGCCATTTGGATAGGAAGTTTTGGATACAATTTTGATAAAAATCCTAAGTATATAAAAATTGCATGGAAGAAGAAGGAAGACTAGGGAGAGCATAGTTGAGGCACATCCAGGAGGAAAGTCCAAAGATAGAGTAATAAAGTAGACATAGGAATAAAGAAAAGAATAAATTTTGAGAAGAAAGCAAACGAAAAGGAAGGACATGAAAAAGTAGGAAGAACAACATCATGCAGATGGAAAAGCAGGAGAAAGCAACCCAAACAGCTAGTCAATTGGAGTAGTCATATATTGTAATAAGGGTTTTGGGATGAATAGAATAGGGTTTCAAGACCTAGATTGTATGTATAAATATATAACGGGTTGAGAGAATAGGGGTGAGTATTGATTTCTCTGCTAAGTATTGTATGGTTATGTCCTAGGTCTATCAAATATAGGAATCTATGTCTGAATGTAAGAGATGATGCAGAGAGAGAGAGAGACAGAGAGAGAGCTTTGCACTGCAGAGCGGCTAGACTAGGAGAAGAGAAATATAACCATGATGTATCTTTGTAAGCACAGTTCACAAGCCTGAATCATTTACCAACTCCATAATAAAGAATCCAGTTGTTGTGGATGTATCCCAGAGTTGGGTGAACCACGTTAATTGTTGTGTTACATTTATTTTGTGTTTTCTTATGGAATCTTTTTGAATTCATATTACAATAGATTTACCTTATGTGTATTCATGGTGCAATGGTTTGTACTGTTACAGTAATGAGTTTATGCATTAATCTGGATTATAATGGCAATATGAACCTGAGATCCACTAAGTAATAGAATAATTTCACTTGCAGAATAATGTGCAAAAAAAAGATAGTTAAGAATGAATGGAATAATAACCTCCCATTCCCTCACCACTATAGAAACCTAGTTCTTTCAGTACCAATAGATACCTCGGGTGAGACTTCCTCTCTGCATGAAGATGATGTTGAAAGGGCAGTGTCTGAAGGGTTTTTTTGGTCAAACGATAAATTGAACCTAGGGTATTACAAGTGCGTGCAGTGCCAACAAATTTAAAGAAATATGCAGGAACAAATGGTTGAGTTGCGCCAATTCCTAGAAGCTGCAAAGAATGCACTAGTATGACAGACAGAGGATGAATAGACAATGGGAACTACAAAGAATGGGGATGGAGGGTCAAATATTCAATCAGGTACAAATCAATTTTGGTATTCCTATATTTGAAGGTCAGATAGATGCATATGTAGTAGAAAAATGGTTAAACCTTATAGAAGGGTCTTTTTATGTCCATAAATTTTCTGATAGAGAAAATATTACATTTGCAATCCTTAAGGGCATCCCCCATGTTAAATATTGGTGGGAGACTTTCTGTGAGCAAAAGGAAACAGGGGAATCTCCATTATTTTTAGTCACACCCACTTGGGGTATTTTAGGGATGATATTAAGGAAAAATACTACCCTATTGGAATTTATGATGACTTATATACAAGATGGACCACACTACGGTAGGAAAGGGACCAAACAGTGCCAGAGTTCACTAATGTCTTCCATACCTTGCGCACCAATTTGGGTATCAAAGACTCTGAGTGACATATGGTTCTCAAGTACTGTGGTGGTATGCATAGATACATCCATACATAAATGGATTTTTTGGACATCTCGTCCTTGGGCACGGCCTATCAATATGTTGTCAAAATTGACCAGAAGAGTAAAAAAAATACATGGCAGTTTGGGTCTATAAACCATTCACAGCAGAAGCAGAGCAAAGGTAGCCCCAACCCATAGAACAAAGGATAAAGCAAGGGTTGATATCCTTGGTACAACTATTCTAAGACACAAACAAAGAAGTAAAATGGGAATACAAATAAATACATTGGGAAGTGGTGCGAGTTCCATAAGATCCCCTGGCATAACACCGTTGAATGTTGCTCAAAGTAGTAATTGGTGGCTGAGGTGAGAGCCTCTAAATCAGATGTGGTTTTTGAATCTAAGTTAGAACCATAAAAATGGAGATGAATCATTGACCCAGAACCCAGTGCCACCATTTCTACCACCAAGATCCATCCCGGTGAACCCGATGAACCAGAGGAAGGTAAGTGCCTCTTTCATTCATAGATGTGGGTGAAGGGTACTCCGTTGCACTTCATCATTGATAACGGTAGTTTTGAGAACCTCATCTCAGTGGAGGTCATCAAGCAGTTGGCTTTGCCGACAACACCACACCCACAGTCATACACCATCGGATGGATCCACCAAGGGAGTGATCTTTGCATCAGGAAACAGTGTCACCTACCCTACATCATCAAGCCCTTAAAAGATGAGGTATTGTGTGATATTTCCCCCTTGAAGTTTTTTATTTTATTTTGGGACAAACTTATTTATGGAAACATCATGTTGTATATGACTCTAGGCCTCATAGTGTTATTATTACTTTGGATGGAAAATTGTATAGGATACTTGAGGTAGCCCCAACTACTTCCCTTTCCTTGATCTTTTCCAAGAAATGCAGGAAGGTAATATCTCAGACCGGGAAGTTTGTCTTCTTTGTGATTCAAAATCAAAGTGAGAGAAAGGTTGGAGCCACATACATGGCCTCTGCGGTAGGTCTCTCCATGCAGCAGAAGCAAGTGGATAAGGTTTTGGAAGAATACAAATACATCTTCTCCTAACCCACTAGAGTACCTCTACATTGTCAAGGCAAGCATTCAATCGATCTGACCCCTAGCGCACCGTTACCCAATGGGTCATTCTATCACCACTCTCTGTTAGAAAATGAGGAAATCAAGCACCATATCCAATATTTTCTCTAAAAGGGGCACATTCGATCAAGCTCATTACCTTGTGGAAACCCCATCATGCTTGTGTAGAAGAAAGATGGGACATGGCAAATATGCTTTGAATACCGAGGCCTAAATAAAATCACAGTCAAGAATCGGTACCCAATTCCATGAATTGACAATCTCCTTAACCAGTTCAAGGGGGGGAAATACTTCAGTAATATTGATCTGAAGTCTAGCTACCACCAGGTCCCAATAGAGTAGACGGATGTATGAAAGCATGCCTTCAAGTCCAAAGAAGGCCTTTTTGAATGGTTGTTCATGCCCTTTGGCTTGAAAAATTCCCCAGCAACTTTCATGAGGATGATGGATGATATATTGCATCCTTTAACCAATTATTTTGTGGTGGTGTATTTGGATGACATCCTCATCTTCAACAAGAGTTGGGTGGAACACTTGCAGCATATTCAGCAGGTTCTACACACTCTGGGGAAACACAAGTTGTATGCAAATTTTGAAAAATGCTCCTTCAGCATGAATAGGACCCAATACCTAGGCTAAATTGTTGATGAGCATAGGGTGCATATCAATCTAGCCAAGATCTAGGTTATTTGTGATTGGCCAACCTCGACCACACTAACTGAGCTTTGGAGCTTCTTATGTCTTACCAATTTCTATCGTAGGTTCGTGCTGGGTGGGATTCTCCCATATTGCATGGGCCTATAGCCAAGTGACCAAGGTTGATGGAAATAAACATTTCATGTGGGGCCAGTTGCAACAGAAAGCATTCAATGATTTGAAGCAGCACCTTTACTCTCATTACCCGACCTATAACATGCTTTTGAGATTGAGACAGATTCTTCAGACTATGTTGTGGACACAGTTATCACTCAGCATGGACATCTTGTGGCCTAACATAGTGAGACACTATCATATTTCGTCAATAAGTACCCCACTTATGACAAAGAAATGTACTCCATTGTACAAGTCTGCCTCTAGTGGAGGAATTATATTTTCAGGAAGAAGACAGTCATCCACGTTGATCATAAGCCTCTGCAGCTCATGCAGACACAAGACAAACTGCATAATGACCACCATCAGAAGTGATCCACATAATTGCAGCAGTTCCATCTCAACATCAAGTATAAGACATGGAGAACCAACCGCGTCATTGAATACCATAGTCAACCTCTAGTTGCAACACTAACCACAATGCTACACTCCTATGTCCATGAGGCATTCTAATGGCCCCAACTCTACGAGAGAGATCCTAACTTTGCCACTACCTACCATATGCTGGGAAAAAACATAGTTGTTGCTAATTTCCATATTCATGATGGGTTGTTGTGCCATCTAGGCCATCTTCATGTCCCATCAAGTGAGCGAGTGAAGCTAATTTGGGAAGCTCACTACAATCGGGTGGTAGGACACTTTTGTGTATAAAATACAATGGTAGTGTTGCAACAACAATTCTATTGACTTAAAATTTGACAGGATGTCAACAACTTTATCAGGTCCTGCATGGCCTGTGTCATTTCCAAACCAACCATTAAGAAACAAGGCATGTGCACCCCTCTTCCTTCTCCAGATAGGCCCTAGTAATCCATCTCTATGGAATACATGTTGGGCCTTCCTTCAACCAAGCATGGAAATGATTTTGTTTTTGTGGTTTTTGATCAATTTTTCAAGATGGAAATTATGGCCACCTACAAGAAGAGCATCATAGTGAAGGCCACTTCCAAGATTTTCTTCAAACAAGTGTGGGTGAATTTTGGGATACCAAAAACCATCATCTCAAATCGGGATAGTCGGTTCCTTAGAACATTATTGTCAAGCCTCTAGTCACTATTGGACACCAAGATCACCAATTCCATTGCCTTCCACCCCCAAACGGATGGACAAACTGAGGTCGTCAATGAGATGATCATGCATATCTTGTGCATGTACAATTCTAAGCATCCATGCACATGGGATGATATTATTCCCTATGTTCATCATGGTTACAATAAATCCATACATAGTTCAACCGACCACAACCCCTTTTAGGTGGGGCTGGGATTTCAACCATTGAGTCCCATGGATGTTTCACTACCACTTGTGTCAATACAGGTAGAATAGTCCCATGCTCAATCCGAAGCCAACAAAACCACATGTTTCATTAAAAAAATCCATCACATCCACCAACAGGTTCATCATATTTTGCATAAGTCCAATGTCAAGTACAAGTGGTGCCATGATCAACACCAAGTGCCACACAAGTTTTAGGTGGGAGATAAAAATTGGTTGCACTTGTAGAAAGAACGCCTTATAGGACCCCATTGGAAGCTTCGTCCACTCTGCTATGGACCTTACACCATCACCAAGGTTTTTGGTGACAATGTCTTTGATCTCAATATTCCCCCCTTCCTTGGATTTCACCCAGTGTTTAATGTGGACCTCCTTCGGCCATAATTTCCACCATTATTGGACACCTCAGAGATAGTAGAATAGTTGACACTGATAGATCTCAAACCTAAATGCATGGAACAGGAAATCACTAATCATATCATGGACCCACAGGTCAAGATAACTCGCCAACAGAAACTTTATATTTATCGTGTTGTCAAAATGGGGCAGCTCCTACAACAAGGAAAGTTGCTTACCCGGGGTAAAATTCAGCATAAATTTCCTCATATGATGGGGGAACTCAATGAAATGGAGACCATTTCTTCCTAATGGGATAGGATTTATCTAGATTTATATTGGTGGCCACCCACCTATTCCAACTAGCTCACATATATTTTTCATCTTTACATATTTTTTCTAGTTTTTCGGGTCCCAAACTTTCGGGACGTTTTGAGGCCCTAAACAACATTTTTTTGGTCTCTCCATAGTCACACTATATATGGATTTAGAGTGTGATGGAAAAACATGTACTCCTTATATATACCTTTCCAACATGTTATCATGCACCTAAAATGGAGATCGTATGCAAAAGTTACAACCCCGGAAAGTTGATCTACCAACTTACCCCATCGGGGCCCACGTGACTTTATGGCGCTTCATCTCCTGGGGTTAGGTTTTTGGATGTCTAGGGATTTCTTATTAATTCTTGATGATAAAACTTCCTGGAGGCATCATTGTAATGTTCTCATATGAATTCTCATAGCCGCCACTTCTCTTCTCAAAGATTATCTAGCACCATTCGAGCAAGATTGTTTTCATTCTGCATTTTACAATTTCAGCAGATTTCTTTATTGAATAGAAGTCAAGTTGCATTGTATCTTTGTTATTGTTCATTGTATCTCTATGTTAATGTTATATATTTTTTTTTCATTTCATTATGCTCATATATCTAGATCATAGAATGTGTTCATCTCTATGCAGAAACCATGGGCGTATGGATGCAACTAACTAAATATAGGGAGCAATAGGAGATCGGCCATAATATACAAGATGTGTAGGAAAAGGCACAGAAGTTCAAATAAGTAATGGGTGCATTAACACTAGCAAAGGTGGTAATGGTAATGGAACATAATAGGACGTTGTATTCAGAAATGAATCATTTAAGGGTGAAGTAGTAGAATCACACGCAAAAGATCGAAGTACTCCAAGATGAAGCCTATAGGGTGATAGCGGCCTTAGCTTCCACTCGAGGCATAGCCAAATAGGCGGTTGAAGAAAGTATAGAGAAGATGTAGGCTCGGGTTACTTCTAAAACAGTCGACACAATTTTGTAGAAGGAGACAGAGGTAAAGGAGAAGGCCACGACACCAAAGGATACATTTGAAAACTTCATGGAAGATTGGAAGAAGGCCTTAGTGGCTTTGGATGAGCAACACGTAAGTGTTAGGGGGCAGTTTGATAGGCATTTTCGATAAGTTTTGGGATCTATGACTTAATAATTTAAAAAATAAAACACAGTTATAAGATGGACCAGAGTGTGTGATGGGAGAGAACTTTAAGGATTCAAAGCGTGTGATAGGAGGAAACATGACGGAGAGATGCGTAAAAGGTAGAAAATGGATATAGACCATTTTGATGGGCGTTTATGACACACCGTCAACTGGAAGGGAAGATCTAGTCTGGGGTTGTCTACTTAACCCAAGTTGTTTAAAATAACCTACCCTGAAGGGTTTTTTGGCTCTGTTAGCCAATGAAAACACTAAAGTAAACTAAGAGAGGTACAAACTATATATCTATATAATTTTATTATGTACATTAACTGATAATCCTATCTGTTTATA